>BQKN01061732.1:0-24874 GCA_022839385.1 Asparagus kiusianus
CCCCCTTAGCCCTCCATTTACAAGGGCTCTTGATTTTGCTCTGATTTAGCCTTGGTTTTGGGAGAAGAATTTCTGGTCTTGGGATTATCCTCGAGATCTGAAATTTCGGAGCTTGGAGCGGCGAAGCCCTGCCGGATCGAGGAGTCTCCACCGTCATTCACCCCCCTTTCCTTAGTGTTGCTCCTTAGCGGTGACACTAAGAAAAGCTATTATCTCGTTTTAGCCGAGATATACGCTTATAACCTCTAGATCTTGCGCGGATCGACGAGGTTCTGCTTCTATATCCCACGCGGATAGACGAAGCTCTGCCGGATTTTCCCGGAAGGATCTTGAAGAGTCGGCGGTCCACGGATATCGACGTCCCCGTCACAGGCCAACAACCCACACAAGCGAGACCGTACCAAACCGGGCTCTCGTGTTTATTTTCGTTTAAGTTGTACCCCTTTGTTTTCATTTTATACTGTTGTAACGCTCGAAGTTGTAACAGATATCAAAGTAATGAAAACAGCAACTTTTACCGGAAACAGACCTCTCGTTCATTGGAGGAATCGAGAGGAGATTTTGGTTGTGGTCCTAACTGTAGTAAGGTTTGACCAAGTGGAAAGTGTGTGGTGGAGACTATGAATCATCAAGCACCACTGAAAGTTTTGTGAGAGAAGATTAATCCATCGAATGATTAGATCTCATCTCAGCCAAAGAGTGTTTGTGAGAGTTAGAGTCTGACAAATAAGAACATTCGGAATTCTAATGTGGATTTCTTGTTCATCTCTCTTACAGTGACCGGGTTATCCCTAAGAATACCCCAATGCGGCATTCTTCCGGGAACTTCCCGGTACATCAAAATCTTCGGAAGACACTAAGGATAGTATCTTTTCAGGAATTTGCCATTTATTGGCATCATAAGCCGGTCACCATCCTTGGTGACTAAGCGATATGCACCATTCGAGTAAACTGTTTCTACTACGAACGGTCCTTCCCCTTTGGGTTCAAACTTATTGAAAATCATCAGGAGACTGGTTCAATAAGTAGTATTGGTATCGGGTTATCCTTAAGAATATCACGTATAATATTCTCCAGGAACTTCCCATTAGATACAAAGGAAACAGTTTATACTCATATTCCCGTTGGAGTTTTGAAAGAAGCAGTTTATACTCATATACTTTTCGGAGTGTTGCTGGTTGCTCTCATTCGGTTTGTTTTACTATTAAGACGCCGGCTTCAACCAAGGTCTGGATGCTTTTCTTTAAAGCAAAACAGCCTTTGGTGGGATGAAGAATCCTCCTGTGGTACCCACAATATTTTGGGTCTGAAATCTGGTTAGCTTCCTCCTGATCTTTGATAGGTGGGAGCTTGATTTTGTCATTTTCCAGAAGATATTCAAGGATGTCTGGAACATCATCGTCCTTGAAGGAGTAGACCTTCGGGAACCTCGGCTCCGCGGCCTTTTGCTTCTGGGGCTGTTGTTGCCACTTCGATTGTTGAGGTGCCTTTTATTGCTGCTGCTATGGCTATGCTTGCACCTGCGTACACAGCATTCGCATGTGCTTTTCCTTTGCCCTTGGGGACAAAGTTTTGTTGTGGAGCATTGTTTGTGATTTGCCCTCTTTCGGCCTTCTTCCTTTTGAGGAATCGCTCGGCTCTTTCTCCTCGCACCTTCAGGTCCTTCCAGGTCCTTGGTGGCGCCATTCCCATGGCTTCGAGGATGTCCAGCGACAAATTGTTGTGGCAAGTCTTGAGAATAAAATCCTCGCTGACTGGATCCCTACAATTCATAGCTTTGTTACGGAATCTCTTTACAAAGTTTTCGACGGTCTCACCGTTCTTCTGCCTTTTACCTTCATCTCCCTCTCTCTTTGGGCCACCCCCAGCGTCATCGAAGGGCGTGGTCATACCACCCCCAGTGTTACCGAGGGGTGAATCAGTCTTGATGACCATATCCAGATTCGGACCGTTGTCACTCGTCCTATTTGGAATAGGCGTGACTGGTGTAGCACAACAGCTAGACCCTGCCTGATAATCAGGTTTAGGGGTTTTACCCCTTTTAGCTTGCAACTCTCTTATCTGTCGCATAGCCCATTCCATCTTACCCTCAAATTCTTCTTTCTGCTTGATTAATGCTTCTTGAACTATTTGAGTGATCTGGTCAGGAGTAACAGTGAACGCTTCCTTGGTGCTTTTAGAAAGAAGTGATAACTCGTGTAGAGTCACTTTTACCGGGATGTTAGCCAATTGGGTCATAACATCGAAGTGGTCCGAAATATTTGAATTTTTAGGTTTATCTCTTCCAATCTGCTGATTGACTTTAGACTGCATCGGGTTTTGAACATCTTGGTGTAGGGGCTCCTGTTGGGTCCTCTCAGCAGATGTGGGGATAGTTGTAATCGTTCCCGCCCCAGCCAGTCGACCGTACTCGTTCCCGTTTCTGGTGGCGAGGACTGGTTCCCCTTGGTGGACGGTCAGCGCCGCGATTTGTTGGTCGTGCATCTCCCTCATTTGTTGCATGGCCATTTCCGTTTCAAACTTGGAGCCCTTTTTCCGCTTAGCCAGGGCCTCTTCAAGTAGCTTATTTACCTGTTTAGCCCTAATCATAAGCGATTCATAAGGTTGCCCCATGCTAGAAGCTGTGTCATCAGGCGCTACTGCCGAGCAAGAGTCTGAATCAGTATCCGACGCCTCTTCCTCTAAAGAAAGCTTCTTTGGCACCCTTCGGTAATTCTTCCGGCTAATGGCTCCCGACCGCAACCGCGTCATGTATGGGGATACCTCGGCAGGCTGATCCAGGTTGAAGTATTGGGATGATCCCCCTCTGCCGGTCATATTAACCGACACCCTCGGATATTCGTCTTCTTGACGGACGAATTTCTTCTTATGGAACTGCCTCGGCTTGGAGCAGCGAGACTTCGTGTCCTGCACATATCTTTTCCGAGATTTTTCAATACCCCCAGCTCTATAGTACAGCTCATCAGTTTGGTAACTGGAGCAACCTATAGAGCGTTGGCATGTGTTCCCCTGTATGATACCATCCTCATCAGATGAGTGTGGTTTCATTTGGGGATGTGTTGCTTTGTTAGCCTTCTCAAAAGTGGCCCGTTCAAGTTTACGTTTTTGTGAGCGTAAAAACTGAACGGGCTCTTGTAGTTCGACTCGCAACCCAATACGGTCGGTGATAGGGGCTTTCCCTTTATCATATTTCTTAGGGGGATTGACTCGACCCCCAGTCTGATTCATCATTTGGGGACCTTTCAATGGTCCCAGTCTTTCCTTGATAGGTACTCTACCTTGGTTCTCCGGTAAGGGACCGAGGTGACCTTTCAAAGGAACCCTGGGTTTTGAATGATCCCCTTTGTTACCTGGCTCCGTTGAAGGCGCCAGATCTGGTTTTGAAGGAACTCGGGCAGCAAGTCCACCTTCTTGTGTTTGAGGCACTGGTTCTGGCTTTGGCAACCATACCCACTTGCTTGTGGACGGGCTTTTGACACAAACCCATTCATTCGTTTCTGTTTTGGAGGAGGAGTTGGTTGTCCGAAGTTGCTGCTCTTGTCGCTGCCTTGACTTCAAGTCTTCCGTGTAGCGCACCCCATCTTTTGACTCCCTGGCCTTGGCTAGTTGTCGAGCAAGGTATTGACGACGTCTTTGGCGGGCCCTCTTTGATGGAGCTGGAGCATCCTCAACCATTGCTTTTGCGGCGGGAGGGAGAGGCGGATCTATAGCCTTGACTACGCTGAACGTCACGGGGACATTGCGTGGTGCGGGCGTAGCAACAGCGACGGGATCTTGGATTGAGGAGTTGGAGATCCCGCGAGCCCTTCGGGGAGATGATGTCTTCCCGCGCCTGCTTGGAGAGTCGGATCGGGAGGAGGAGGAAGAGAGGTACTCTTCGAACTTCTGCTGATCGAACTCGTATTCGATCTCTTCATTCACCCGGATCTTGAAGGCCGGTTGCGTCACTCCGATCTCGGCAGCGTGATCGGCGGCTCCCACTGTGGTCGCCAGCTTGTTTTCGGGAAAAGTTACTGTTTTCATTGCTTTTGAGATCTGTTACAACTTCAGACGTTACAACAAATAATCAAGTGAAAAGTCGATCTTTTTATAAGATCTACTTATGCAAGAAAACAAAAGTTACAACTTTAACGAAAATAAACACGAGATCCCGTTTTGGTGCGGTCTCGCTTGCGTGGGTCTTTAGCCTGTGACGGGGATGTTGATATCCGTGGACCGCCGATCGATCAAGATCCTTTCCGGAAGAATCCGGCAGAGTTTCGTCTATCCACGAAGGGATATAGAAACAGAACTTCGTCGATCCGCGTGAGATCTTAGAAGTTTTAAAGCTTATATCTCGGCTAAAACGAGACACTAGCTCTTCTTAGTGTCACCTGCGAAGGGTAACACCAAGGAAAAGAAAGGGGGAATGAAGAAGAAATTTGATGAAGAACTCTCACTCCTCGATCCGGCAGGGCTTCGCCGCTCTCCTTGAAAACTCTGACTCCTTACTCCGGCAGGGCTTCGCCGCTCCTCTCCGAAATTTCAGATCTCAAGTGCGAAGCTCAAGACCAGAAATTTCTCTCCCAAAACCAAGGCCAAGAGAATGGAGACCCAAGGGGTCTATTTATAGGCACAAGAGGAGGCCTAGGGGCTGCCCAAAAAGGTGTTTCGCCGTGTAATAATCTTGGAGACACCCCCAAAAAGGTGTTTCGCCGTGTAATAATCTTGGAGACACCCCCAAAAGGTGTTTCGGCGTGTAGCAACCTTGGAGACACCCCCAAAAAGGTGTTTCGCCGTGTAATAATCTTGGAGACACCCCCAAAAGGTGTTTCAGCGTGTAGCAACCTTGGAGACACCCCAAAAAGGCACTTCGGCATGAAAAAGATTAGAGACACCCCTTGGGGTGTCTCGGCTTGGCCAAGACACCCCTCGGGTGTTTCGACCTCGCCGGGATACCCCTGGGTGCCTCAGTCTGGTCCGAGGTTCTGCCGTTGTTCCGCCGTTGACATTTCGTCCGAACTCGGATTCGATTGATTTCGGATGCGTTGGAATTCTGACGGCGAGCTCTGTAGGCCCTAATGGTCGGATAATCAGTGAGGCGAACGGGATACGACGGGTGTTGGTCCGTTTGCAGTGATCACGGGGTTTCCGGTCAGTCCGTATCCCCGTTGTTCTGAGATTCTATCGGCTCACGTAGTCCGTCGGTTCACTTCAGGCGCTCACCGACGTCGATGGAACTCTTGTGAACCGGGTAGTGACATTCATCATCGCTCGTTAACACTGAGCTGTGAGCGGGGACCTATCGGCAATTTTTGATGCCTACACCCTTGGGTGTCTCAGCCAGGCCGAGACACCCCTGGGGTGTCTTGGTTTTGCCAAGACACCCCTCGGGTGTTTCGACCTCGCCGAGATACCCCGGGTGTCCCGGTTCAGTCCGAGATCGTCCGCCGTTGTCCCGCCGTTGACTTTTCGTCCCAACTCGGATTTGCGTGATTCCGGATGTGTTGAAATTTTGACGAAGAGCTCTGTCGATCCCGTTGGTTGGATTATCAGTGGGACGAATAGGATCTGAAGGGCGTTGCTCCTTTTGCAGTGGTCGCGGGGTTCCCGATCAATCGGTATCCCCGTTATTCCGAAACTCTGTCGGCTCACGTAGCTCGTCGATTCACTTCAGGCGCTCACCAACGTCAATGGAACTCTTGTGAACCGGGTAGTGACGTTCATCGTCGCTCGTTAACACTGAGCTGTGAGCGGGGACCTATCGGCAATTTTCGATGCCTACACAGTCTTGCCATGAGAAGCATACCCGCAATGGAGTCGCTCAGCGTCTCTCCACGGCTTGTCCCTCCAAATGGGTGAAGGAACAGTGACGAGGAACGGAAGGAAGGTACAAAAGAGCTCCCTCATCAAGAGTCAGCCAGTTCTCCTCGGTGAGAGTCAATATGTCGGGATCCTTAATATGGTCCCCGAACAAAAAATCCGGCTTCTTCAAAGCCTGAGTGGACGAAGCATCCGCGGTAAGGGGAGCATCGGTGATAAGTTGGCGTAAACAGTGACGCCCTCCATCCCGTATCAAGCGACAGGATTCGTCTGAATGATCGCTGTCGAACTGCGGGAGTGGATCAATGGCTTGCCTAACGGAAGCTGAAGAGAAAACCTCACGGCTGCAACCGGTATTAGCATGAGAAGGAAGGCTACCACCGGGAAATTCAACTGCAACAAAATAGGATGAAATCAGAAAATCCATTTGCAAGGCGAGATTACTCGCGGGATAATCGGCGTGACGATTTCGAGTGTCCTACACCGGGAGGACGGCATGCGTCATCACGTAGATACCGTGATAACACACACCGACCTGTGAGGTGTAAGACGGCACGAGATCGCCCCGATATATCCGAAGACTTGAATTGGCTAAGCAAAACAAGTCTGAAACCTTAACCCCCGCGGGAGGGGTATCGGTTCTTCCTTCATGACTCGCAAAGGGGTCAATCCGGGATACAGAAAATATAAATCCTCACCCCCGAAGAAAGAGGCCGCTGGGGAAGATGTCGTAGGAGCCTCTTCCTCGCTATGCTGCGAGTGGGAGCGACCCCTGGAAGGTCGAGATCGACGGGGAGACATAAAGAACCTGCAATAAAAAGCAGTACATCAGGTACAATATACAGACACGAAATATTGAAAAAGGGAAATTAAGCACTTGAACTAAAATCCTATAAATAAATAGGATTTCATAGTTGAAGTCTAATTAAACCTACAAATTTCGTGCACGCGAAACGATAATTATCGTTTTCGCGGTGAATTTTGGTGAAATACCCAAAATACCCTCCGTGTTCAAGGCCAAATTTGGGTCGAGGACACGCGTGATCCGGGTCATGATCATCACATTCGATCATTTAGCACCCCGATATCCCATAATTTTGGTTAAATTTTGCGGATAAGCCCTTTTGCAGGATTTAGCCAATTTTACATAAAAACCCCTCCACAAATTTTGGTTTAGTCTCCACATGCCTTTATCAAAAATTTGATCATGAGCTTGGGGTCTAAACTCCTTGGATTTCAGCCTCAAAATTGCTGCCCTTTTGCAAATAAGCCCCTCCAAAGTTTTTATGGGCTGTTTTGCAAATAAACCCCTCAAACAATTCTTTCATCAAATGGACATAAATCCAAGCCCCAAAAATTCAGTTCCAAATTTGCAAAAAAAACCCACGAATTTTGCAAATAAGCCCTCCAAATTCAACCATGTTTCCTCTTTTGCACAAAACACCCCAAAAAACATTGTGCATATACAACCCCTTGCCCACTACAAGCAAAAAAAAAGAGACACAATCTTTATCAAAAAATGAGAAGATCGTGAAAGGAAACTTACCAAATCAAAGAGGGTTTTCTTCAAGCTTAGGGATGTATGAAGAAACCCTAATTGAGAGAGGAGAAGCTCTTGGCCAATGGGTATCCACCAAAATCTGAAATTTGCTTAAGGATTGATGGGTTCTTCAATGGAGGAAGTTTGTTTGAGGAAGAAGAAGCACAAAACCGAAAATAAGAGGGGGAAACTCGGTTTTGAGCCAAAGAAAGAGGAGGTTTTCTCTTTGAAATTTGAATTAAAGGGGGTGAAAGAACAAGACGAAACAAGAAGAAGATGAATGAGAGGGGGAGGGGACCACTAGGGGGGAGACACCCCATGGGTGTCTCGGCCTTGCCGAGGCACCCCGGGGTGTTTCGCCCGGGTTTTGACCCCCCGAACGACTTTTTGACCCCCCCGAATTGTTTTCCAAACCCCCGATGTTTCCACGAATATTGATTTTCTTCGCCGACGGTTGAAAATATGGATGAAATTCCACAAGTCAACTTTCGACGGTTCGAAACCCCAGGGTAGACGCCGGTCAATGCATAACCCTGGGTCAACGCCGGTCAGCGCGTTGCGATCAAAGTCAAACGCCATTCAGCACGTTGCAACACAAGTCAACGGGCGGCGATTCAAAACCCTAGGGTGGACGCCGGTCAACGCGTAACCCTAGGTCAACGCCGGACAGCGCATTGCGACAAAAGTCAACACACTGAGACAAAAGTCAACGCGTGACGACAAAAGTCAACCCACGCGGTTCGAAACCCTAGGGTAGACGCCGGTCAACGCGTAACCCTAGGTCAACGCCGGTCAGCGTGTTGCGACAAAAGTCAACACGTGGCAACAAAAGTCAACAAGCGGCGACAAAAGTCAACGCCGGTCAGTGTGTTGTGATCAAAGTCAAACGCCATTCAGCGCGTTGCAACACAAGTCAACGGGCGGTGATTTGAAACCCTAGGGTGGACGCCGGTCAGCGCAAAAGTCAACGCGTGGCGACGAAAGTCAACACGTGACGATAAAAGTCAACCCATGCGGATTTGAAACCCTAGGGTAGACGCCGGTCAACGCGTAACCCTGGGTCAACGCCGGTCAGCGCGTTGCGACAAAAGTCAACACGCGGCGACAAAAGTCAACGCGTAACGACAAAAGTCAACCCATGCGGATTTGAAACCCTAGGGTAGACGCCGGTCAACGCGTAACCCTGGGTCAACGCCGGTCAGCGCGTTGCGACAAAAGTCAACGCGTGGCGACGAAAGTCAACACGTGACGACAAAAGTCAACCCACGCGGTTCGAAACCCTAAGGTAGACGCCGGTCAACGCGTAACCCTAGGTCAACGCCAATCGGTGCGTTGTGACAAAAGTCAACGCATGGCAACGAAA
The DNA here is from genome assembly GCA_022839385.1 of Asparagus kiusianus. Classification (NCBI taxonomy): domain Eukaryota; kingdom Viridiplantae; phylum Streptophyta; class Magnoliopsida; order Asparagales; family Asparagaceae; genus Asparagus; species Asparagus kiusianus. The sequence continues at coordinate 8,706 of BQKN01061732.1, forward strand.
GTCAACACGTTGCGACAAAAGTCAACGCACGGTGACAAAAGTCAACGCGTGACGATAAAAGTCAACCCATGCGGATTTGAAACCCTAGGGGGGACGCCAGTCAACGCGTAACCCTAGGTCAACGCCGGACAGCGCGTTGCGACAAAAGTCAACACGCAGCGACAAAAGTCAACGCGTGACGACAAAAGTCAACCCACGCGGTTCGAAACCCTAAGGTAGACGCCGGTCAACGCGTAACCCTAGGTCAACGCCGGTCAGCGCGTTGCGACAAAAGTCAACACGCGGTGACAAAAGTCAACCCACCCGGTTCGAAGCCCTAGGGTAGACGCCAATCAACGCATAACCCTAGGTCAACGCCGGTCAGCGCGTTGCGACAAAAAGTCAACCCACGCGGTTTGAAACCCTAGGGTGGACGCTGATCAACGCGTAACCCCAGGTCAACGCCAATCGGTGCGTTGCGACAAAAAGTCAACCCACAGTGATCCGAAACCCCAGGTCAACACGATGTGACAGGGGTAGTAAGTTCAAAAGTCAACTCAATGACACGAGCCAAACTCAACTCACCAGCTGTAGACTCGAGACTCCAACGACGGCCAGGCGATAAACGCAGCGCCGGAACAACTTCGGTTATTCGACAAAGCACCGGATAAACCGAAAATCAAAGGAGTCGAGAGTTGAAGCGAACCATAGGTCCCTTAGGCCGACTGAAGGCTGGACCAATCATATCCAAAGTATTCCGGTCTCTTCTATAAAAGAAACTGTAGGCATCAAAAATTGCCGATAGGTCCCCGCACACGGCTCAGTGTTAATGACCGATGATTGAACGTCACTACCCGGTTCACAAGAGTTCAAATGACGTCGGTGAGCGCCTGAAGTAAACCAACGAACTACGTGAGCCAACAAATCTCAGAACAACGGGGACACGGACTGACCGAAAACCCCGTGATCACTGCAAATGAACCAACACCCTTCAACTCCCGTTGGTCCCACTGATAATCCAACCGATGGGATCTACAAGGCTCTTCGTCAGAATTCCAACGCATCCGAAAGCACTCAAATCCGGGTTCGGACGAGAAATCAACGGCGGGACAACGGCGGACAGTCTCGGACTGAACCGAGGCACCCGGGGCATCTCGGAAGGCTCGAAACACCCGAGGGGTGTCTTGGCCAAGACACCCCAAGGGGTGTCTCGGCTATGGCCAGCCGAGACACCCCCTTAGGGGTGTCCACATGGCCATGGTCCCCCCCTCATTTGTTGGCAGCCCACATGGTCCCCCCTCCTCTTGTTGGGTGTCCACATGGTCCCTCTTCTACATGGTCCCCCCCCAAAGGGTGTCTTGGCCTCCTTTTACGGCGAAATGCTTTTTGGGGTGTCTCCAAGGTTGTTACACGACGAAGTGCTTTTACGGCGAAACGCTTTTACGACGAAATGCTTTTACGGCGAAACGTTTTATGGGCAGCCCCTAGGCCTCCTTGGTGGCTTATAAATAGACCCCTTGGGTCTCCATTCTCTTGGCCTTGGTTTTGGGAGAGAAATTTCTAATCTTGAGCTTTAGCCTTTGAGATCTGAAATTTCAGAGAGGAGCGGCGAAGCCCTGCCGGAGCGAGGAGTCGGAGTTTTCAAGAGAGCGGCGAAGCCCTGCCGGATCAAGGATTCTCCTTCTTCATTCACCCTATTCTCTTTTCCCTTAGTGTTGCCCCTTAGCGGCGATACTAAGAAGAGCGAATATCTCGATTATCCGAGATAGGAGCTGTCGGTTTCCATATCCCTTTGAGGATAGACGAAACTCTGCCGGATTCTTCCGGAAAGGATCTTGATCGACCGGCGGTCCACGGATATCAACATCCCCGTCACAGGCCAAAAACCCACGCAAGCAAGCACCGATAAACAAGACTTGCGTTTATTTTTGAGAGGGTTGTAATCTTTGTTTTTTCATTCTGTTTGTAATAGATTTCAATCAATGAAAACAGCAACTTTCGACGAAAACAAGCTGATACCCCCTCCAAAGTGTTTCGGACTCGTTTCCTTTATAGAAGAGACCGGAATACTTTGGATATGATTGGTCCAGCCTTCAGTCGGCCTAAGGGACCTGTGGTTTGCTTCAACTCTTGGCTCCTTTGATTTTCGGTTTATCCGGTGCTTTGTCGAATAACCGAAGTTGTTCCGGCGCTGCGTTTATCGCCTGGCCGTCGTCGGAGTCTCGAGTTTACAGCTGGTGGGTTGAGTTTGGCTTGTGTCATTGAGTTGACTTTTGAACTTACTATCCCTGTCACATCATGTTGACCTGGAGTTTCGAATCACTGGGGGTTGACTTTCTGTTGCAACGCGCTGAATGGCGTTGACCTAGGGTTGCGCGTTGACCGGTGTACACCCTAGGGTTTTGAAACCGCGTAGGTTGACTTTTGTCGTCACGTGTTGACTTTCGTCACCACGTGTTGACTTTTGACGCAACGCGCTGTCCGGCGTTGACCTAAGGTTACGCGTTGTCCGGCGTCCACCTTAGGGTTTTGAACCGCTTGGGTTGACTTTTGTCGTCACGTGTTGACTTTCGTCGCCACATGTCGACTTTTGACGCAACGCGCTGTCCGGTGTTGACCTAAGGTACGCGTTGACCGGCATCCACCTTAGGGTTTTTGGAACCGCTTGGGTTGACTTTTGTCGTCGCGTGTTGACTTTCGTCACCACGTGTTGACTTTTGTCGCAACGCGCTGTCCTGCGTTGACCTATGGTTACGCGTTGACCGGCGTCCACCTTAGGGTCTTGGAACCGCTTGGGTTGACTTTTGTCGTCACGTGTTGACTTTCGTCGCCACGTGTTGACTTTTGACGCAACACGCTGTCCGGCGTTGACCTAAGGTTAAGCGTTGACCGGCGTCCACCTTAGGGTTTTGGAACCACTTGGGTTGACTTTTGTCGTCGCGTGTTGACTTTCGTCACCACGTGTTGACTTTTGTCGCAACGCGCTGTCCGGCGTTGACCTAAGGTTACGCGTTGACCGGCGTCCACCTTAGGGTTTTGGAACCGCTTGGGTTGACTTTTGACGCAACGCGCTGTCCGGCGTTGACCTAAGGTTACGCGTTAGCCGGCGTCCACCTTAGGGTTTCAAATCGCCAGAAGTCAACTTGTGGAATTCACCAACAATCGGCAATCGGCGAGGAATCGGTGTTCACAAAAACAATCGGGGGATCGGAAAAATCATTCGGGGAGTCAAACTACCGCACAGAGGGGTCAAAAGATCGCGCGGGAGGTGAAAACCCGGGCAAAACACCCCGGGGTGTCTTGCTTTTTTCGCGATCCCCCCCTTGGTTTTGTCTTCTTCCTTCCTTTGTTTTGGTTCTTATGGTCCCCCCCCCCCCTTTATTTTGAATTTCAAGTGAGAAGACCCCCCCCCCAAAACCGAATCCCCCCTCCATTTTTTTTTCAGTTTTCTTCTTCCTCCTCAAGCCTCTTTCTTCCATTGATTTGCCCTTGAGAACCCATCAATCCCTCACGCAATTTTGGATTTTTGGCGGGTACCCATTTGCCGGAATCGTCTCCTCTCCCAAGCTAGGGTTTCAACTTCTATTTCCGAGCCCGGAGGAGTCTCTCTTGATTTGGGTAAGATCCCCTCTTCAATCCTCCTATTTTCTTGTAAAGATTACATTTTTTATGCTTGCAATAGATAGGGGTTGTGTATGCACAGGTTTCGGGGGGTTTTATGCAAGGGCCGAAACTATAGGGGCTTATTTGCAAAAATTCGTAGGACTGAAATTTTGTGGGGGCTTTAGGCAAAAGTGGGACTGAAATTTGGGTTTTGATTCATGCCCATTTAATGAAGGAATTGTGGGGGTTTGTTATGCAAAAGGGTTAAAGAATTGTTTGAGGGGGTTATTTGCAAAACAGCCCACTAGAAATTTTTGGGGGCTTATTTGCAAAAGGCCACGAATTTGGGGCTAAAATCTTTAAAGTTTAATCCCTAAGCCCCTGATCGGATTTTTAGTAAAAGCATGTGAATGCAAAACAAAAAGTTCGTGGAGGGGCTTTTATGCAAAATTGGCTACGTTCTGCAAAAGAGCTTATTTGCAGAATTTAACCACAGTTATGGGATACCGGGGTGCTAAATGATCGAATATGATGACCATAACCCGGATCACGCGTGCCCTTGACCTGAATTTGGCCTTGAGCGCGGGGGGTATTTTGGGTATTTCGCCAAAATTCACCGCGAAAACGACAATTATCGTTTCGCGCACACGAAATTTGTAGGTTTAATTAGACTTTAACTATGAAATCCTATTTATTCGTAGGATTTTAGTTTAAGTGCTTAATTTCCCTTTTCAATATTTCGTGTCTGCATGTTGTACCTGATATACTGTCTTTTATTGCAGGTTCGCGATGTCTTCTCGTCGATTTCGACCTTCTAGGAGTCACTCCCGCCCTCAGCATAGCGAGGAGGAGGCTCCTACGACATCGTCTCCAGTGGCCTCTTTCTTCGGGGGTGAGAATTCGCATTTCTGTATCCCGGATTGACCTCTCGCGGGTCATGAAGGAAGAACCGATACCCCTCCCGCAGGGGTTATGGTTTCAGACTTGTTTTGCTTAGCCAATTCAAGTCTTCAGATATATCGGGGCGATCTCGTGTCGTCTTACACCTTACAGGCCGGTGTGTGTTATCACGCATACCGTCCTCTCGGTGTAGGATACTCGAAACCGTCTCTCCGATTATCTCGCGAATAATCTCGTCTCGCCTTTATGACGCGGATTTACTAACTCCGTTTTCATGCTTTGCTGCAGTCGAGTTTCCCGGGGGTAGCCTCCCTCACCATGTCCCTACTGGTTGTAGTAGAGAAGTATTCTCTTTGGCTTCCACCAGGCAGATCATTGACCCACTCCCTCAGTTCGACATCGATCGTTCTGACGAATTCCGTCGTTTAATACGAGAGGGTGGGCGTCATTGTTTACGCCAACTAATCACGGATGCTCCCCTTACCGCAGATGCTACTTCTACTGGGGCCTTAAAGAAGCCCGATTTCCTGTTTGGAGATCACGCTGAGGATCCCGTTGCATTGACTCTTGCTGAGGAACACTGGTTGACTCTGGACGAAGGAGCTCTTTTGTACATCCCCTCCATTCCTCGCCAATGTTCTTTTACTCACTTGGAGAGACAGGCTGTGGAGCGACAGATGTCCTGGCCTCTTACCGATGTTGCTAACCAAGTTCAGTGCGGATATGTTTCTCACCATAATAGTCCTGGTTCCGCCGGGTATCATTCTGTTTGCGGTCTTCGACCCGGGATCATGGGTCTTGACACCGCACCCCCAGGCGAGGTATCGGTAGCTGCTCCCACCGTGAGGAATCGTCTTGCTCAGCTTGGGAGACGGTTACCTCATCCAGAATACAGATGCTACGGTTGGGTTTCCTCACTAGCCAAGGGGTGGTGGACCCGTTTGACCAGCTACGTCTTAGGGCGATGGGAGATGGACTTGAAGACCAGTGGGTTGTATGTGCCCATACGAGCCACTATGCACGGACTCCCAGTCAGCTGTCGCCACTTCTTAGCGTTGCTAGAGACATATATACCTGATAGCAACACCTTCTTAACCAGCGGCGGAGAGCTAGGATTGGCTCTACATGAGATGCACCATATTTCGGGCCTTCCGATGGGAGATTGCCCATATCAGGAGTACTTTCCTTCAAACCAGCAGTTGGAGTGTTTGAAGAAAGATACTCCCGATATGTATGATACCCTCTGGGATCTCACGTGCCACTATTATACCTCCTTGTCTCTGACTTCCCCTCCAGCAAAGACGAAGAGGAAGATAAGCCTGAAGCAGTTTGCTCTTTACCTGTTCCCTAACTTGGAGAATGATTCCGGGGAGCCCATACACGAGTTAGACATCTTGACTCCTGCCGCTATTAACGAGTTAATGGAGAAGAACGAGACCCGTTCTTACACCACTGCTAGTGCCGAGGGTGCTTTTCCAGCTGGAACTAAGTTTCGTTCATTCCTCTGTCATGCACAAAAGTCCATCGGACCTCGGTCTCTATTAGCTGGCTACCTTGCTCTTTGGCTGAAGAAGTGTGTTGTTCCGTATCAGTCTTCCGATGCCCTACCTCTCGAAGTACTCTTCCCTGCGGTCCAACTAGCTTATGGGAGGGAGCTTTCTCTGCTTCCAGCGATGGTTGCCAGCATCCATTGCGGACTTAGGGGTGTAATTAACAGCTTTACCCAAGTGGGTCCTAAGCCATCGACCGAGCTTCTCTGTCCTAAGGTTGAGCTTCCTTACGCTTATCTGATGGCGTGGCTCGTGCTTCACCGCCCTAACCTGATGTCAGCGCCCAATGCTGTTGATGCTCCCGTTCCTTTCATACAGCTGTTGGAGAAGAGTAGGTGGATTGGGAAGAAATTTAATGACGTTCAACAAGAACTCCAAATCCGCCAGAGCTGGGAGTTCTTCAAGTGCTTTCCCCACTTCTCGGGCCGCTATGGTGATGTGCTGACCGATGTGGAGAAACCCCGAACTGACCGGACCGCTCTCGATGTCGGTTGTTTCCGCTGGCTGGTGAATATCCGTGTCGGGTATCTAGTCCTCCGGGTGAAGAACCGTTGCCACATAGAGCCTTACCTTCCTTGCCGCTTCGCTCGTCAGTTTGGCTATGACCAACTATACGTTGGGAATCCGAGCCGTGGTTTGTATGTTGAGGGAGGGCTCGTCGATGGCGTACGGGCATGGTTATGGACAATGGTGGGTTGCACCGGGGCTCAGTTCGTTCTTCCTTCGTATAAACGCAAGCCAATGATCAGTTTCCTTAGCTGCAAATGGTTCCTCTCTGCTAATGACTCCGTACGTGTAAGGAGTCTTTCAGAGTTAGAGTCTGAGCACTTGGTGCATGCTGCTATGATGGCTGCTCGCAAGGCTGAGCTTGCTCGGAAGCAGGGAAAGAGGCCCGCCCGATCTTCTCTTCCAGACAATGCTGATGGAGAACTTCTTCCCGAAGATTACAACGAGACTTTTGAGGAGGACTACGCGGGCATAGACACCGACCAAGAAGCACTTGATGCAGGTTTGTCACGTCCCCTTGATTTTCTTTCTTGACCATTATCGCCTTAGGTAGGACAGTTGATGATCATGAGTTGCTTACCTCTCGTTATACGAACTCAGGGCTTAACGCCCGAGCTCCCACGCATGCTGAGACGTGTGACCAGCCTATTGGTTCTAGGAGGGTTGGTACTTCGAAGAGGAAGAAGACTGCTCACAAACCCTCCGTCGGGCAGCGTCGTTGCGGAGCGAACTTAGGCGACATTGCCGATGGTGAGGAAGGTAACATCTTTCGAATATATTTTCGCTGCTTTGGGGTGATTCACCTTTGGTATTCATGATCATGTTCTATGTCCCAGGGATTTTTGAAGAGGGTGAGCTTCTACCGGATCCGGTATTCCCTGGATCCGACCACATGGATTGCTTCATGCAAGAAATGTGCGATGCTCTTCATGATGGCTCCCTAGGCATTGACTTAAATGTTAACCTTGAGCCAGTAGATGGTGCTGAGTCCACCGGTCCATATTCTTCCGTCCCTGCTACGGGTGCTGCGACGGAAAAGCCAGTTGGGGACGGAGTCTTCGAAGATCAGGAATATGTCTCTGCACCGGTTTTCTCAAAGCCTGACTCTGGATTGCTAGCCGATATGTTGGCCGAACAGACTTCTGGGGGGACTGCGAGACCACTCTTTGGGAGTGATTCATTCGCAGGTAGATATCCGATCCCACTTTTCTTTATTTGCCTAGATTCCCATTTTGGCTAATAAAGAAGTGTAACTATAGGACCAAGCGATGTGCCTGATGCTACTACAGCTTCGGGCGCTTTCCCACCTCCACCGAGCAGTACGACTGATTTGCCCACGAGGGTTGATACACCCCCCATGACCACTCCTGTCGTCACTTCGGATTCTGTCGGATCTCAACCCGAAGGGACTTCTGCCGGTATAGGTATACCTCGAATTTCTCCTTCGGGTTTTCTGATTGTCTTGTATAATCCCTTAATTTTCCATATCGCTGCTTGCAGGATCTCGCTCTTCTCTGTATGAGCGTGTCCGCGTCCTTTTGGCCGACACCGATCTAGATAGCGATGTTTTCCGTATGGACCTTGGCCTCTTCACCGCTTTTTATAACGGCATGATCGAGAAGCTTCTTCACAAAGAATGCTGTTTCGACCAGTTCAGACGTTCCTTTTCTCGTCACATGATGATGATGAGAGAAGAGGGACATCCCGAATTGGCCGATTCCTTCATTGCTGAGTTTGCTGTTCTGGAATCAGAGATCCGTGAGCTGAGGGAGCTGAAGGCTGGTGGAGCTTCCTCTTTTATATCCTCCCAGGTGGAGGATAGGCTGATGCAGTGGCGTGACCTGAGATCTTCCATTGACGGCGAGCTTCGATCACGTGAGCATTCTGTGGCTCAGCTGATGGCTTCACTAGCGAGGAAGGATGCCGGTAAAGCCGAGTTACTCAGCTCCTTGGATGCCAGCCATGAAGAGATAGCTAAGTTGAAGGATGCTTTGAGGCGTGCCGAGGAGTCTGCTACTCTTATCACCGAGGACTTAGCTGCATTAGAGCGTTCTCGTGAGTGGACGCTTGATAAGCTGGGATCGACACAGGAGGGATTGAGGAAGCTGCAAAGTGAAGCTGCGGAGGTCTTGAGCGGTTCTGAAGACTCTGTCCGAGCTAACCTGCAGGCGGAACTTGAGCAAAGCTACGTAGACAAGCTTTCTAGCTTGGAGTCCCACGTTCTTAGCCGTCAGTTGCCTTCGGGCTAACAAACTTATTGTTGTATGCTTTTTGGCTTGATCTACTACTATAGACTCCGTATTTGCTTCTTTCATAGGATGTTTTGGTACACCCCCAGCCCTCAATGCTATGACTTTGAATTCATAGATTTCACCATTTCTTATAGGGAAAAGGGCACCCCGCACCGCGTATCAGGCGATGACTTATCCCTTCTTAGGCTTCGGGAAAAATTCTCCAGGTTTAGACCCTGGTAACTTTTTTCAATCGGCGAAAGATTTTAAACCGGCTATACGTGTTAGGTATAGACCTATCCCTCCTTAGGCTTCGGGACAAATTCCCCAGGTTTAAACCCTGGTAACTTTTTTCAATCGGCGAAAGATTTTAAACCGGCTATACGTGTTAGGTATAGACTTTGGGGTTTTTGGCAAACCCCCAGCCCTCAACGGGTTTGACGTGCCTTTACCGATTACCGTTTGAATCGGGCTAGCATGTGGATTGTCTAAATCCGTTCCACATGTAACGTTGTGCTAAAAAAATTGCTTTTCTTAGACTTAGTGCTATGATGTTGAATACATAGGCTTCGTCTTTCTCACGGGAATAGACTACCCGGCAACGTGTGTTAAGCGTTGACTTCATCTCTGTCTTTTCTAAAAGCAAAGACAGGGGAAAATGTGCTATGCTTTTGAATACATAGGCTTCGTCTTTCTCATGGGAAAGACTACCCGGCAACGCGTGTTAGGCGTTGACTCCATCTCTGTCTTTTCTAAAAGCAAAGACATGGGAAAATGGGAGAGGAAGAATTTTATATTCTATCTCCCGGCATTGAAGAGGAAGAATTTTATATTCTATCTTCAATTGGAAAGGAGGCTCAATAGGAGAGGAAGAATTTTATATTCTATCTCCCATTGCTTAAGAGGAAGAATTTTATATTCTATCTTCAGTGGAAAGGAAACTCGAGGTGGGATCTCCACCCCCAGAATCCGACAGGTGAAACTAGGAGTGGGATCTCCACTCCGAGAATCGAAAAGTTCAAACGACCCTAACTATCGTAAGGTTTGGTCATTTGAACCAGAAGAGGAAGAATTTTATATTCTATCTTCAGCAGGAAAGGAAACTCGGGGTGGGATCTCCACCCCCAGAATCCGACAGGTGAAACTAGGAGTGGGATCTCCACTCCGAGAATCGAAAAGACTCGGATAACCCTAACTGTCGTAAGGTTTGGTTATTCGATTTGAAATTGGACCTCTCGTTCGTTGGAGGAATCGAAAGGGGATTTTGGTTGTGGTCCTAACTGTAGTAAGGTTTGACCAAGTGGGAAATTTGAGAACGATCCTAACCGTAGAAGGGTTTGATCGATCGATTTGTGGACCTCTCGTTCTTTGGACAAATCGAGAGGGGAATTTGGCTTTGGTCCTAACTGTAGTAAGGTTTGACCAAGTGGGAATTGTGTGGTGGAGACTATGAGTAGTCAAACATCACTGAAAGTTTTGTGAGGAAAGATTAATCCACTGAATGATTAGATCTCATCTCAGCAAAAGAGTGCTTGTGAGAGTTAGATTCTGACAAACAAGAATATTCGGAATTCGAACCTTGATTTCTTGTTCATCAGCGACCGGGTTATCCCTAAGAATACCCCGATGTGGTATTCTTCCGGGAACTTCCCGGTACCTCAATTCTTCTGAGAACACTAAGGATAGTATCTCTTTAGAAATTTGCCATTTATTGGCATCATGAGCCGGTCACCATCTTTGGTGACTAGGCGATATGCGCCGTTCGAGTAAACTGTTTCTACTACGAACGGTCCTTCCCATTTGGGTTCGAACTTGCCTTTCTTCTTGGAGTTAAGAACCATAGGACGTCTTTCAGTCAAGACTAAGTCCCCTTCCTTAAAACTCCTTTGTCGAACTTTTTTGTCGAAGGCTCGAGAAATTCTGGCTTGGTAAAACTCAATATGCTGTTGAGCTTCCAAGCGCTTTTCATCAAGCATCTCGAGTTCTTCGAGGCGCTTCTGATGTTGTTCTTCGGTTGTCATCTGAGTTGCGAGGGCGATCCGAAGAGATGGAATTTGAATTTCCAAAGGGAGAACGGCTTCACATCCGTATACCAATGAATACGGAGTTGCGCCGGTTGGTGTACGCACTGTGGTACGATAGGCCCATAGAGCTGCGCCGAGCTTATCATCCCAATCTCGCTTGTTATTTTTCACAAGCTTTGACAAGAGCTTTATGATAGTCTTGTTGAAGGCTTCAGCTAATCCGTTTGCTGTGGGATTATAGGCTGTTGACGAGATGTCCTGAATTTTGAACTTTTCGCAGAACCTTATGAAGGCGTTGCTGATAAATTGAGGACCATTGTCGTGTATGATTCGTCTTGGAACACCATGCCGGTAGATGATATGGTGCTTGATGAATGCAATGACGTTGCTCGTCTTCACTTCTCTGAGTGGAACTGCTTCAGCCCATTTGGAGAAGTAGTCAGTGATCGCGAGGATGAACCGATCGCCTTTAACCGAAGGGGGATTTATAGGGCCAACAATGTCCATTCCCCAGGTCTCGAACGGCCACGACGTAACCGAAGGATGCAGGTGTTCCGGAGGTTGGTGCATGTAATTCGCGTGTACCTGACACGCGTGACACTTCCGGGCGTATACGATTGCCTCGTGCATTATGAAGGGCCAAAAGTATCCCATTCTCCTGATGCGATCATAAAGCTTGGGACCAGGTTGGTGCGCACCGCACTCTCCTTCATGTGCCTCCTTAAGCACTTCTTCAGCTTCTTTGGTCGATAAGCAACGCAGCAGCATGCCATCATACCCCCTGCGGTATAGCGTTCGATTCTCCGTATTATAGTAGAATCTTGGAGCTCTTCGTCTGATCGACTCTCTCTCTTTTACGTCTTCTGGCAATATTCCATGCAAGACGTAGTCGATGATGGGGAAACGCCAATCTCGAGGTTTGAACTCAGCGTGAGTTGTGTGCACCTCTTGGACTTCTTCCTCCCTGCCATTTTCATCATAAAGTGGCACTAAGAGTTGGTGAGTTCTTACCGTAACAAATTGTTCCGTCCCGGGTGGCTGTGCCAAAGATACAGCTAAAGCTACTAATGCATCCGCGTAGGTGTTCTGCAACCGCGGAACGTGCTCGATGAAGAACCCATCAAACGACTCTGCTAGCTCCACCGCCATCTTATGATATGGGATTAGATCCTGACTTCGGACTTCGTACTCCCCTTGGACTTGTTTGACTATCAGTTAAGAATCACCGAAAGCTTCGAGATACTCAACCCCCAGCTCTTTGGCGAAGTTGAGCCCTATAATCAATGCGTTATATTCTGCTACGTTATTTGAGCATGGCTCGGTTAAAGAGTAGGCTCGAGGCATCACATGGTTTCCTGGGGAAACTAAGACAACTCTAACTCCGGAGGAGACCTTAGAACATCCAGGAGCACTTGTGACATTAGCTGCTCGGGAAGCACCATCGAAGTACAAACGCCACACTTGTTGGTGCGAAGTTACGTTGACTTCGTAGGTTTCATCAGGTAAATCGTCATATATCTCGGCGGCGTCCGTAGTTGGATTAGCTGCCAAGAGATCACAGATAGCTTGCCCTTTTACTGACTTCTGCTGTTTGAAGTGCAGATCGTATTGGGACAAGAGTAAAGCCCATTTTGCTAACCGCCAACTCATGGAAGCTGGCTGAGTCATGAACACTCGGACCGGGTTAACTTTGGAGATGACATAGATGGTTTGTCCAACCAAGTAATGCCGCATCTTCTGGATGGCGAACACTAAGGCTAGGCATTCTCTCTCAATCATGGGATATCGAGATTCCGCACCCACCATGGTTCGGCTTAAGTAATATACTGCTTGCTCGTGACCGTTATCGTCATCTTGTGCAAGCAATGCACTTAATGAGTGGCTCGTCGCCTTGACATAAATCAAGAACGGTTTGCCCGATTTCGGTGCAACGAGCACGGGAGGTTTCGAGAGATATTCTTTAATACTCTCGAACGCCTTTTGACAAGCATCGTCCCATACGAATGACACGCCCTTCTTTGTGAGCCTGGAGAACGGTTGGCACTTCCCCGAGAGGTTCGAGATAAACTGACGGATATAAGCCAATCGCCCTTGCAGTCCTCTGAGCTCTTTGAGGTTCCTCGGAGGTTGCAATTCATTGATCGCCTTCACTTTATCCGGATCAATGTGAATACCTTTGGTAGTGACGACGAACCCCAGGAATTTACCACTAGACATTCCGAGGAAAGACTTAGTGGGATTCATCTTCAACTGATGGGCCCGCATCAAGTCGAACATGGTCTTCAAGTCTTTGATGTGATCATTTTTATCACGACTTTTCACGACCAAATCGTCCACGTAGCACTCGACCGTCTTTCGGAGATGCTCCTGAAAGATCTTCGACATGGCTCGCTGATATGTAGCACCTGCATTCTTCAAGCCGAAGGGCATGACTGTGTAGCAGAATACGCCGAGAGGCGTTCTAAATGCAGTATGCTTCTCATCATCTGGATGCATCTTTATCTGGTTGTAACCAGAGAAACCATCCATAAAGGACATCCTCTCAAACCCGCACGTGTTGTTGATGATAACATCCGTGATGGGTAGAGGAAAATCATCTTTTGGGCAAGCAGCATTGAGGTCCCTGAAGTCGATGCATATCCGGATCTTCCCGTTCTTCTTCAAGACCGGGACAATATTGGCAAGCCATTCGGGATGTTGCTCCTCCCGAATGAATCCTGAGTCGATGAGCTTTTTAACCTCAGCTTCGATCGCCTCCATCATTTGCGGATGAAACCGTCTTTGTTGTTGTTTGACTGGTTTGACATCCGACTTAATGTTGAGACGATGCACCGCTACATTTGGGTCGAGCCCTGGCATGTCTTCATAATTCTAGGCGAACACATCGATGTATTCCCGGATAAGAGAGATCAACTCTTCTTTCTCCTCGGGCAAGAGGCTGTCACTAATGAATATCGGCTTCGGATTTTCCTCGCTTCCCATATTCACCTGGACTACTTGGTCTTTGGTAGGAGGTTCTCTCTGCTCGAACCGATCGTCATACTGTATGTTCAAGTGATGAACCCACGGGTCTTCCCATGTTGGCATCTCGTCATCTTCTTCTATTGTCGTTGGATCAACCGTGGTCATGTTCGACATTAGCTTCTTAAACACTTCACCAAGACTAGCGTCGGAATCCCAACCCGAAGAGTCGGAAGAATATCCCTTCCTAGTCTTGTTAGCAATTTGGTCGATGATTTGCCAGCCACACTCATCATCTGATGAGACATAGTCTAGACCTCTTTTGTGGCGATAATAATCATCGGGTTTTCCCTTCGGTACATAGGCCATCCGGGGTGGAACCCGTGGACCTCGACCAAAGAAAAGACCCTCCCCGAGCTTGAAGTCATACCCGTGCCTTTCCATCATGTTGCGTGCTTTCGCATCGTATCTGGATAGATGACGGGCCGGTTTATCATTGTCGTCTTCCTCTTCCATGAAGTGGTCGGGTATCGGAGATGCTCTTCCTTTGCCGTAGACGACCTCCTTTCCACCCCCAATCCCTGCGGGGATGATAAGCGTTGTTCCGCAAGGGTCGTGTACCTGTTTCTTCGTCAAACAAAATGATTGAAGAGGCATATACAAATCAGGGTTAGCATAGAGTTCGTTTGTGACATCATCGAGACCCGTCGAGTACTCTAAATCATCGTTTATTGATAGTTCTTCGACAAGTTGCCAATTACAACTATCTTCCGATGATTCATCATCGTCAAGATTGATTACAATGGGTACAATGCCGTTTAAAACAAAACCGCCATCATAATCAAACCCTGGTTCGGTATCAGCTTCATCTCCGCTGTCCGTTCCTTGGGCCGATGGTTCAGTATCGGATTCAGCGCCATATAAAAGGGAATCAGTGAAATAATTCTCCAATCCCTTGAACGGTTGCTTATCCGCGACCACCGTCTTGACTTCATTATCTGTGCCCACATATTTAAAGCACTGATGCAGAGTTGACGGGACTATAAGGTTACCGTGGATCCAAGGTCGACCCAGCAGTAAATTATAGGATGTTTCCGCGTCAATCACATAGCATGTAACTTCCGACTTCAAATCCCCAATATGGCATTTTATCCGGATCTTCCCCAAGGGTTTGGACCCGCTGGTGTTGAATCCATAAATCGTCGTGCCAGTGGACGCTAATTTGCTAGTCGGGATTCCGAGATGATGCATCAATCGGAATGGCATGATGCTAACAGCGGAACCCGGATCGACTTGGATCCGGTTGACAATGCTGGAGCTAATATGCCCGGTGAAATACAAGGGCCTATCATGCTTCGAGTTCTTCGTTTGCATATCTTCTTTGGTGAAAGAGATGCAGGGGAAGTGATGCGCCGCCAGGTTGCATTGTTGGGCTGACGACTCCGGTTCCTCGGAAGATGGCTTGATCCGAGTCAAGAAGGCTTCAGAATCGCTCAAGGCTTCTTGTAGTGCTTTCCTTGTATCTTTTGACAACCGCAGCAACTCGTATAAAGTTATCCGGGCTGGGATGTTGGCCAATTGTGCCATGATGTCAAAATGGGGCGGAGAGCTTGTATTCCTCGGTTTGTCTCTCCTAATCGGATGATTGAATCGAGACTGCCTCGGGTTTTGAACTTCTTGACGTAGAGGCTCTTTTCCCTTATCCTTCTGCGGGATTCTCTCCGTAGCCACCGCAGGTGTTGGGGGAATTGCTGAAATCCCCAGTTCTGCCAGCGTCTTGGAAGGTGGGGTTTTGGTACCCAACTGCTCGGTAGCATCCGGATACTTGAAATGATACTCGTTCCCGCTTCGGGTTGCAAAAGCTTCTTGCTCGTCCTCAGAAAGCGGGAAGGTCGGAATTTTGTCGTCTTCCACCCCCGGTATAGCAGAGGCCCCGTAACAGGATTTGCCCTTCCTCTTCGACTTCTTCTTGTTCTTTGTGGAAGAAGTCTTTAGGCATCAAAAATTACCGATAGGTCCCCGCACACAGCTCAGTGTCAACGAGCGACGATCAAACGTCACTACCCGGTTCACAAGAGTTCAAATGACGTCGGTAAGCGCCTGAAGTGAACCGACGGACTACGTGAGCCAACAAATCTCAGAACAACGAGGACACGGACTGACCGAAAACCCCGTGGTCACTGCAAATGGACCAAAACCCTCTCGGTTCTCGTTGGTCCCACTGATAATCCAACCAATAGGATCTACAAAGCTCTTCGTCAGAATTCCAACACATCCGAAAGCACTCAAATCCGAGTTCGGACGAAAAGTCAACGGCGGATCAACGACGGAACACCCGGCAGCACCTCGGACCAGACTGGGGCACCTTGGGATATCTCGGCAAGCTCGAAATACCCGAGGGGTGTCTTGGCAAA
>BQKN01061735.1:0-12848 GCA_022839385.1 Asparagus kiusianus
AGCGAAAGTCGTTTCCATTGCAGATTCCATTAAACTTCGATCGTTTACAGAAGGTTACAATGAAAAATAAACAAAAATTATAACTTTCGAGAAAATAACACAGAAGTGGTTTATCAACTACTGTTTTTGTGGGACTTTGCCTGTTCCGGGAGTGCTTTGGCTCGTGGACCACCGATTCACAGATCGTGAGGTTGTTTAGAGATCCTTTCTTCGTTTATCGAAGTAGAGATTTGAAGCGAATATCTTATCGATGTAAGATGTTCACTCTTCCAAAGATCAAGTCTGAGCTTAGATCTCTATGAATCACCAAACACTGTTTATGAAGGGTGAAAATTCTCTCTTTCTTCCTCAAAATCTTCAAAAGCTCAAGCATTTTCTGCTCCAATCTGCTCTCTGTCCTTTATTTTGTATCTAGGGAGGTATTTATAGGGGTAGGAGTCACCACAGTGGAAATGGGGGCGAAACAACTGACCAGACAACTGTTCTTTGGCCGCGATAGCCAACACTGCCGCGGCTGTTGGCGCGGCAGCGTGGACTGCCGCGACCAAAGGGGCAGTTATAACCACTTTCCATCGTGTTTAAAACTGTTCCCCCATGACCTTTAACCACCTTCTTTCATGGTTCAACTGCTTTTCCACGTCAGCACACGTTCTATTTCAGATATTCTGCCACGTGGACTTCAAAAAATAATCGTATAACTGCTTGGTAACTGCTTGTGGCACTCCTGTAACATGCGCGCCACCATAGACTGCCACGTCTTAGGCGCGCCACCTTGGGCTGCCGCGCCTAAGGCGAGCCACCTTAGGTTGCCGCGCTTAAGGCGCACCACCTTGGCTGCCGTGGCTAAGGCCTGTCACCCTGGGTTGTTTGTTGGTATATTGATCATTGTATACACACTGTTCTTCTCTCATCCTTGAGTTGTATTTGGATATCTATGAGCATTTTTTGATGCCTACAGATACCCCCTCCAAAGTATCTCAGACTCATTATTTTTAGAGAGGAGTCTGGGACACTTTGGATATGATAAGCTTTCCTTGCAATTTCTTCAGTGCTTTATTGAGGAAGTTGCATAGAATGGTTTGCACATGGCTTCAATTCTTGACTTCTCCATCTTTTAGTCTAATCAGTACTTCGTAGAATAGCTAAGATTTCTCCGGTGCTGCGTTTATCGCGTGGCCGTTGTCGAAGTCTTGAATCAGAACTGCTGTTGAAAATTGGAGAAATAGTTTATACTCATATACTCTATTGGAGTATTCAGGAAATAGTTTAACCTCATATACCCGTTGGGAGGTTCAAGGAGATGCAGTTTATACTCATATACTCATCGGAGTGTTCGGGTATGTATTCCAAATACGGTGGGAGATGTATGTGTTCATATACCCAAGGGATCATTGTGTATGCATGATACTCCTGCGCGACAGTGTGGATTACGCCAACATCAACTGCCGCGACAGCCTATACTGCCGCGCTCGAGCGCGACAGCGTCGAGTGCCACAGTCGAGCGCGATAGCATCGAGTGCCGCGCACCGCTTCGGCCAGTCGGGTTATAAGACGGATGTTGGGCTTTTTCGGGTCATTTTTCCCCGCTTCTCTGAGTTCAAAATTTCCTCAAAACACCCTATACAAATACAACCCCATATGCCTTAACATATGGATGTAAAGCCGTTCTTCCATTGGAAATACAGATTCCTTCCCTCCGTGTCGCTCTCGCAACGAGAATGACGACGGAAGAACATCATCAGAAACATCTCGAGGAGTTAGAGATGTTGGATGAAAAGCGCTTGGAAGCTCAGCAACAAATCGAGTTTTATCAAGCTAGAATTTCCCGGGCTTTTGATAAGAGGGTCCGACGACGAAGTTTTAAAGAAGGAGATCTGGTTCTTGCCGTCCGAAGACCTATGATTCTCACTTCTAAGAAGAAAGGAAAATTTGAACCTAAATGGGAAGGGCCGTTTGTGATAGAAACAGTCTATTCAAACGGTGCATATTGCCTGATTACCCAGGATGGCAGCAAATTAATGATGTTAATAAATGGGAAGTTCCTGAAAAAGTATTACCCGTAATATGTTCAGGATAACCTATGCAAAACGGGAAGTTCTTAGAGAATCCTATACAGGATATTTCAGGATAACCCGATATCAGTTGATTATCCTAATGGAAACTGATCATGTGAATAGTCTATTCTTAATTGTTATAAAAATGATTAAGATCCTCTTACTACTTTTGTTGAGATGAGATTTAATGACAATTAATCTTTCCTCACAAAACCCTGTAATGCGATCATGGAAGGGGAAACTCGATGATTCATAACCCCGCACCATGAAACCCCCACCGATCAGATCGACCAATGGTCATCGGTCTGTATCAGTCGACAAGTTATTTCATGTCGAATTCTTATGTTTGAAATCAAAATTTCCCACCGAGTAGTTTGTGCAAATCAACAAACTCATTGTTATTTGTACCCTACTCCTATTCCTCACCTGGTCAAACCTTTAAACAGTTAGGACCAAAACCAAAATCCCCTCTCGATTCGTTCTATGAACGAGAGGTCCACAAATTGAATGATCAAACCTTTAAACAGTTAGGATCATCTCAAAACTCCCACTTGGTCAAACCTTACTACAGTTAGGACCACAACCAAAATCTCCTTTCGATTCACGTTGCGAACGAAAGGTCCACTTTTGAATTGGATAATCAAACCTTATGACAGTTAGGATTATTCAAACCAATCCGGATTCTCTAAGTGGAGATCCCACTTCGAGTTTCCTTTGCATCAGGAGATAGAATATAAAATTCTTCCTCTCCGATTCTGGGTTTATCTCTACCAACAAACAAGAGACCAGGAGATAGAATATAAATTTCTTCCTCTCTGATTCTGGGTTTATCTCTACTAACAAACCAGAGACTAGGAGACGGAATATGAAATTATTCCTCTCCGATTCCGGGTTTATCTCTACCAGCAAACAAGAGATTGAGAGCTGAAATATCCAATTCCTTCTTCACAAACTTGGGTTCGTTTTCACGTATAGAGAACGTGACCTACCTACATTTTAAAATCCATGTCATTCATGCATGGGGGATGTTATCTCTATCCCTTATTAGAGATAAGTCTACATCTAACACATGTAGCCTACATATTCAATATTGTACTTTAAAGTCTAAAAGAGTTGAAGTCTTTTAGCCTAACGTTATATGTGAAATGGACTTAGATAATTCACATACTAGCCCGATTCAAACGGTAGTCGGTAAAGGCATATCAAATCCGTTGATGGCTGAGGATTTGCCAAAAATCCTATAAGTATTATGGTTATTTATTCTAAACAAGAATGAGTAATCATAATAAAATCTCAATGAGCAAAAGGGTTCGTTATATTGACCGAAAGCGTTCAAGCAAAGATACAAGAATACATGTTCTCCAATTATAAAAGCTTATATTGAAGAATCTGATCCTCCAGTTTCGAAAGCTCTATTACATAAGCCTGTTCAAGTTCAGCTGTCAATTTAACTTTAAAAGCTTCTTCGTCAACACTTTGAAGTTCAACGACCTCTTGTTCCTTCTCTGTAAGTATCTTATCTTGAACATTCAGCTGTTGAAATAAGCTCTCTTCAGCCTGAGTTATCTCTGCCAAATCAGACTCCAGAATCTCATGAGCATCCTTGGCTTTCACAAGTTGTTCTTCCAAGCGGGCTATCTCAGCTCGACTCAACTCTAAGTCCCGATATCGATCGACCTTGGCCTGTGTTCTCTTGGCTACATTCACTCTAAGTTGATGACTACGGGCTCTTAGCTTTTGGAGTTCGGAGTTAGCAGATTTTTGAGAATCGCGCCACGCTTGCAACCTGGAGTCCATGTGAGAAGCGATATAGGAGGGTACGCCTTTGGTGCGGAGATCCTTCAGAAGTTCAACATGTTGTTTCAAGTCAACCGAATAAGCGTTGATCGAATCGGCTAACTCATTATATCCTTCATCTCGGATTCCTGATATATAGCGGTCCAGCGGTTTCTTAAAACTCTCAAAATATGATCCTTTGAAGAGAATGCGATTGACCATAGAGTTCAAGAAGGAGATAAAGCCATGGAGATCAGAGCAAATGACAGCTTTATCCGGATCGTCGTCGGCCAATAACGCCTAGATGCGATCTGATAATGATGAAGAAGGAGCTGCGATGAGGACAAATAAGTCAGTACAGGATATATATGAGCATACATAACAGCGACCTGAAGCATATTAAATTTAACAGAAGAACCTTCAGCAGGACCCTGCTTGTCTAATGGGGGTAGTCTGGTCTCCTGAACAGTCAAAGTTGGTTCAGGAATCGCATCCTTTGATGCACCAGCTACATCAGAAGATTTTTCAATCTCAACCCCAGAGAACTTTGGGTCTAAGGCGAGAGATTTCTCAGGAGAAGATTCTACAAACAAAAGAATCACAGTGAGTATAATGGAATGTTAATCAAACATTTGAAATAAATGATGGGTGAAACTTACCGACTCCGGGCACAACATCAGCCGACGTACCAACTTCTTCAGTTGGTCTCACTTTTGTTACAACCGGACTGATTTGAGGAGTGATAATAACTTCTATCATCATGGGATCTATGGGAGTAGTAGGATAAGATTCAGGAATAGATGATGGAAGATCAACTTTGGTTCCTGCCCATGATGAGTGATCACGACCCTCAAGTTGATCGTAAGTTCCAGCGATTATAGATGCATCAGTTCTGACAACTGGTCCTATAATTCGAACACTTACACGATTAATCAAATAAAAAAAATAATATAATAAGGAGTTTACAGAACAAAGGCCTTACTCTCAGAAGGACCTGCTTCTGTTAAACCAGCTCCAACTGCTGATTCTGTGGCTGCACCAGAAACTCTCTCCAACAACAAGTTGGAGATTTGTTGATGGTCATCCTCTGAGATGTCAAGGTTAAAGTCAAAATCATTAAAATCGTCGACTTTAGGGGTATGGTTAGTTTCTCCTTCAATTGGTTCATTCAGTATGACATCTACAGGATGCGTTGAGTCATAAATAATATATGAATTTAGACGAAGTTGCTCAAGACGAAGATTAATTTTACCTTTGTTGATCGTGATGGATTCAAGAGCCTCACTACTAGCACCCACTTCTTTTAGTTTAACTAAAAGAATACAAAGCGCACAAGTCGTTAGAGGAGGTACACGTCCCGACTCATTCATTTCTTGGAATTCTCTTCCGAACGGGGAAAGATCAGTACCTGTGTCTCGAGCCAATGGGTGTCTGAAGTCGGTGGAACGCCAGCTATTTCGTCCCTCAGAGCATCCTGCATTTGTTGGACGAAACTGGGCTCCTCAGTTTCCATGCCGCTAGGAGAAGCAGGGTCAGCCCGTAATTCTCCCTCTTCTTGACTCCCTACAAGAATTAAGTATAAGATAAGCCTGAATATGAAGAAATATGAGAGTAATAAAATGAGGATAAAGATGAATCTTCACCTTGTTCGGCAGAAGAAGTACTACGATCAGACGTCTCCTCTAAAGCGGGAAGACGAACACGAGGCTTGGAAGCAGCTTTCTTTCGTCTTTTCAGTGGACATGCTTCATCCTGGACTCCAGAGCCTTCATGATGATGTTTGATATGTAATTCAGCTTTAGGAGAGACCTGGGTTTGAGCTTGCGCAGAAGGGCGAGATCTTCGCCGAAGAGTAAGAGGCACTGTATCTTCCTCATCCTCTTCATCTCCACTGAGGACTTCCACCGTCATCCGGTTGGGGTGAGTCATAAGGACTCTCTCTCTCTCTTTCTTTTTGGAGCATCTGGTGGTTGAGTAGGCGCGACAGACGGGCGCACAAGTCCCCTCTCAAAGAAAGAATCCGGGAGACCAGCTATCTCATCAGAACTCGAGTCGGTCTCGCCCGCCTCCTCAGAAGTCTCCGTTTCCTCAGAATCAAATTCTTCTTCACTACCAGTTGAGCGGGCCGGTTCTTATCCTTTCCTTGATGATTCGGCGGCCTCTTTCTTTTGGGGGGAAGTCATAGCTTCGCGGGTCGCTCCTCTTGTGCGCCGTGGGGCTATCTCTTCGTCTGAGTCCGACATCCTCCTATACCGGGTGACGACATTAGCAGCGATCAACCACTTACAAAATAAGAAAGTTATCCGTAGAGGCGGCGCTTCCAAAGGGAGATCGAACTCAGCACTCGTGCAGCCGGCGATGCTCCAAAACCAGGCTCTCGCTCCGTCGATAAGTGAAAGCTAAGGTGGCGGTTCGGGTTGCCGATGTATATTTGATCATAGCCGAATTGGCGAGCAAATCGACATGGAAGATAGGGTTCAATGAGACAAACATCTTTTACCCTGAACAATAGATATCCGGGTCGAATGTTCATTAACCATCTGAAGCACCCGACATCCAAGATGGTGCGATTCTGCCTTGGATCTTCAGCATCCAATAAAGTCGTGTTGTACGTGCCGGAGAATCGAGGGAAGCAAGGGAAGAATTCCCAACACTTGTGGATTTTGAACTACCTTGTTATCTCCGCCCATCGATGTTTGACCCATTTGCAACCCTCAAGGGTCTGTAATAGAGGAAGACTGGGATCTACCGCTTCAGGAGCCTCCATCAAATCTGGCCGATGAAGTACCAACCAGGTCATCAGGTAAGTATAGGGTAGTTCCAATTTCGGAGCGGATATACCGACGGAGGGCTTCTTCTTCTCTTGAAGGAATATAGAGACTAATTGCCGTAATCCACTGTGGGTAGCGACCATCATAGCGGGAAGCAAGGATAGTTTGCGACCTGTAACCAACTGGATGGCTGGATATAACACTTTCATCGGCATAGCATCAGAAGACTGATGGGGAACCACGCACCTCTTTAGCCATAAAGCCAGGAAACCAGCCAGCAGAGTGGTAGAACTAATCGGAACACCGACTTGCCACAGAAAAGAACAGAATTTGGTGCCATGCGGGAATCCGTCTTCCGAGTGAGAAGTGTAAGATTGTGCGTTCGTTTTCTCCAACAGCCGGTTGATTTCGTTTGGGGTCAAAGGAGATAGTTCGCACACGTCTGCTGAACGATTATCAAGATTCTTGAACAGATAATCAGCAAATTGCTTCAAGCTGATCTGGGGAGATTTCTTCCTAGCTTTAGTCTCCATCTCGGCCATAGCTATATGATAATGACAAGTCAGTTCTCATAGAGTGTCATGGGTCACAGCTAACCGATCCTTCATCTTATTCAGCTGACTAGTGGTTGGGAAGAATTCCTGATATGGAACATCGCCTATGGGCAGACCAGACACCTTCATCATCTCGTGCAGTGGTAACCCGAGCTCCCCATTCTTGATGAAGAATGTATTAGTGTTAGGGTTGTAGGTCTCGAACAAGTAGAGAAAATGACCTACACTAATTTGCAGACCATACATGGTGGCACGGATTGGGGTTGACAACCCTAACTCTGCTAATTCTCGCCCCCATCGGTTCAACACATACCGTGTCATTCTAGTCCACCACTTATCTCCGAAATAGTGGACCCATCCATAACACCTGAAGTTCTGTCTGGGTAACCTCTTTCCCGCTGCCGCTAACCTGTTCTTCACAGTATTAGCTTGTACAACCGTCTCATTCTGAGGGATGTTATCCTGGCCTAAGATACCCGGATGAAGTCCTCGTACAGAAGCTCTCTCACTGGAACCTGGGGTGGCCTCCTTCCCGATGAAACCACAATGAATACGTTCGTGGTTTTTAGTCAACCTCCAGAACATTTCACGTCCCACAGATAGATTTCTGAACTGTAAAAGCGAATGCTCCCGAGGAATCCAAGGTAGATATAAAAATGAAGACCCGCTTTGATGCAACCATTGTGCAGGCCTGCAGAATGCGATCTCCGGATCCTTTACGGAGTCACCAAATAAGAAGTCTGGCTTCCTTATACATTGATTTGAGTCTCGCTCCGAAATCAAAGTGGTGTCCGTGATTACCCGTCGTAGGATACGGCAACTACCCCGCTGAATCAACTCTCGGGCTCCTTCGCTATAATCTGACTTAAATTGGGGAGCGGATTCGATTAATGGTAACCCCTCATAATAAGAATGGGTAGCGCTGCTTTGGCCCGTAACTTCGTCGACAGTGAAGATCGTGGAAGGAAAATGGACTGATAAAAGAGATACACATAAATTGTGTAAGGATGGTCCTAAAATTTTAGAAAAAGTGGTATATCTTACTCTATAAGATATAGTCGCTATCTCATAACAGGTGTGACGATTTTCCATCTACCACATGTATAAAGGAGATATGCGTTACTATGCACGGGCATTATAACGGCATACAAAAACCTTTCAACACATTTGGGATGATATGAAATCGCCCCTGTGTGTTCTGAAGTGCGTTTTGTCCAAGCAAAACAAACACTTTTAAGGTCGATCCCCTCAAAGGAGGATACCGGTTCTTCTCGAGGGTATCTCAAAGGATACAAATGAGGGTTTGCACACAAATTCAGATATTTACGCAAGAAAGTGATGAAATACAGTATTTAAAATTGCGAAAGGGCGAAAGAGATATACCCCCATGTGAAATCGCAGCAGAACCCGCCTCTTCAGGGCTCTGAACAGTCGGACGGCTTCGGGGAACTCGAGCTCTACGCGGTGACATGACGAAAACACAAGCTACATTGGAATCCAATAAGAAAGTTAGGGTTTTGAACATGAAATCGACCAAGATATCACAAAATATGGCCGAAACAGTGCATGCAAGGCCACAGTCGAAGAAAATCAAAGTTTTAAAGAAGAGAGGGAAATCGAACCTATGGAACACAAGTGAGGTATCCCCAAACGAAAGCTCCACACTAATCAGAAACAAAGAAGACGAGGGAAAGCCGAGAACTCGCAGAAAAAGGTCGGAAAATCACCGAAGAATCGCTAGAAAATCGCTTCAAACCCGACGTGAAAAAGCCCTAAAAACCCTAAGTCCGACTTATATAGTTGTTGACTCGCTGAGCGAGACAGCAAACCCTGTCTCGCACTACGAGACAGTAAACTCTGTCTCGCACTGTGAGACAGTAAACTCTGTCTCGTGATGCGAGACAGCAAATCCTGTCTCGCGATGCGAGACAGCAAACACTGTCTCGTACTTTGAGACAGCAAATACTGTCTCGCACTGTGAGACATTAAATACTGTTTCGCAATACAAGACAGTAAATACTATCTCGCAACGTGAGACAGTAGACTTTCTCTTAGTCAAAAGCCAAATGTGGTATGCATGAATACTCCCATAGGTACACGAGTCTAAAATGTTTCCCTACCCTCAACAGGAAGTTTCTGGAGAATATTAATCTGAATATTCTTAAGGATAACCTGATGAGCTCTCAATGGATGTATCAATTCAGTGACAAAAGCTGAACTCACAAGAACAAATACCAGCTTTGATTCAAGATCTCGACAACGGTCAAGTGATAAATGCGACGCCGGGAGGACATTAGCTATTCTATAAAGAACTGAATAGACTAAAAGAAGAAGAGATCAAGGGTTGAAGCCATTTACAAGTCCTTCTACATGATCTACTTAACCAAGCATTGAAGGGATCGTAAGTAAAATCTATCTTATCCAAAGTATCCCAGACTCCTCTATAAAAGAATGAGTCTGAAATACTTTGGAGGAGGTATCTGTAGGCGTCAAAAAAATGCTAATAGATATCCAAACATAGAGAAGATCACTCAAAAATTACCTCATACTGTCTTAGAAGAAAAATTAAGACAGATATGAACTGTCTCGCCAGCGAGATAGTGTTTACTGTCTCGCTGTCTCGCCGTGAGACAGTGTTTGCTGTCTCGCCAGCGAGACAGTGTTGAAATGGTCAAAACCACCTGGATAACTGCCACACACATGTCCATTAACTGTTAAAGGACGTGGGAAATATCGTGGGCGAAAATCACGTGAATAACTGTCAAAATAACGGAGTTTGAAACGTGGGAAGGCAGTTATAGCGAAAACTGCCAGGAATATTCGTTTTTTGAGACAGTGTTTACTGTCTCGCTGGCCGAGACAGCAAATTTACTATCTCGCGGGCCGAGACAGCAAACACTGTCTCGATCGCCGAGACAGTAAACACTGTCTCGCCAGTCTAACTTCGTCGTTTTGTTGAGATTTTTGCAGTTATGTCCCAGAGGCTATAAATACCCCCCTAGGATTATTTTTGACGAAAAAGGAGAACATTACTGAGCAATTCAGAGCAGAGAGAGCAGGCACACTTGTTCTTGGATTTCCTTGAGTTCGAGCTTTGACTTGATCTTAAGAAGAACGACTATCTTACTTTGATAAGATTTTCGTTTCAAATTCTCACTTCGATAAACGAAGGAAGAATCAGTAAACCCCCTTCACGATCTATGATTCGGCGGTCCACGAGCTAAAGCGCTCCCGGCACAGGCAAAGTCCCACAAAACAAGAATCGATAGACGATTTTTGTGTTATTTTCTCAAAAGTTGTAACTTTTATTTTGTTGTGTAAAAGAGGTCTTATAAAAAGACTATTTCTTTTGAATTTATTGTAATCGACCGAAGAGATAATGAATTCAACAACAAACTCAACTTTTAGCGAAAATAACTACGAAAGAACAACAAGTTACAGCTTCCCGAAATCAGGAAGCCGGAGGAAGCCGGGAAGGTGGATGACCCTAATTACTGTCGCTATCACAGGTTCCTAGGGCATCCTACCAGAAGATGTTACGTCTTTAAGGACATCCTCCAAAGTTTGGTGGACGCCAATGTGCTCACTCTGAAATCTGAGCAAAAGACTGTATCTACCAATATAATAGCAGTCTAGTTCGGTGACTTCCCTCCAGTGGTGACCGCGGATGGCGTTGTCCCCATCCACAAAGGAGAAATGCACTTCAAGAATACTAACTTGCACAGTCAGAAAGACAAGGGGTTGGTACCTTTCACCACCCCGAAAGGAGAAATCATGTGGGTCCATCCTGATCTGGTGGGAGACCAACAGTGGACGAAAGTCTCGTCCAAGAAAAAAAGAGGAAATGCTAAGTCATCCAACACGATTAGCCCCTCTATTACTGAGAACGATGACCACCTCAAACCTCTTACTGATTCAGAAGAAGAGAGGATTGTTCTAGCGGCATACCCAGAAGACAATCCTGGCACTCGGTCAGGAAAGGCGTACTTGAGAAACTACAACCAAGATACTCAAGAAGCTGAAGAACAGCCCCAAGACACTGGGGGTTCTGTACCGAAAAAGCCGGCCGATAAAGGGAAACAAAAGGAGCTCCGGTTCAACAAAAATCTTCACAGGAACCCGAAGAGTCGAGCACTCCTTTTCAATTCAATGTTATGGCACAGCTGGCCAACATACCAGTCAAAATTACACTATATGAGCTCCTAAGGTTGTCCAAAACCACCAAAGAAGCTCTAATTGAAGCATTGAAGAATACAGAGAGCTTCATCACACAAGTGGCTCCAATCCCTGAAGCTTTTGAAGACCAACCTTGCCTGCAATGTCTGCAAGCTGCAAGAAGTTTACCCTGTATATCGTTTACTCAAGAGGATATGCAGGTTAAACACAAACACGACAGACCGTTGTACTACACGGGGTATATCGGATCTTCCGAAATCAGTCGTGTCCAGGTCGACCCAGGCTCAGCACTCAGCATCATGCGTTAAAGGGTCATGCAGGTCTTAGGAAATCCCTATGCACCGGTTGAACACTACCCAGACCACCATCTTCGGGTTCAATGCAAACAGCACTCGGCCCTTAGGGAAGATCAAACTCAGATGCCAAATTGGAGACCTCAAGTCCGAGGTGATGTGCTACATCATAGACGCGGACACTTCCTATAATTTATTGTTAGGAAGGCCCTGGATACATGCCAACCGCATTGTCCCGTCTACTTTGTATCAGGTCATGAAATATGCCAATGACGAGGGAGAAGTTCGAACCCTGATTGCAGAAAAGTATCCCTTCCGAGGTGTAGAGAACTTTCACACCGACTCCGTTTTCTACCTAGAATCCCAGGAGAAAGAAGATGTGGACAGTGGCAATGAAGCCGACATTGAACCAGATCCTGAAGAAGATTGCCCGTGGGAACTGAATTTAGATGTAATGGGTTAGGATGAGAGTAATAATAATGTACCGAGCGAGGGTGAATGGAGCATTAATGAAGATTTTATTTTGGAGTACTTGTCTGATGTGTCCTCTAATGATCCTAATGCAGGTACCAACCAGTGGCATACATTGTGCGCAGAAACATCTCTCACATTGCTAATTAAGTCATCCTTCACTTCAGATGAAGAAGTAGAAGATGTACAGAAGGCTATCTTTAAAGTCCCATCCAAAAGGAAATGGCAGAAGCCGATCTGTTTTGGTAAAGTCAAACCCGAACAACTCAAACGAGGTAGTTCAGAGGAAGACGATGGAGTTCCCCAATTCCATTACCACGAACACAATTCCATACAATTAATGAAACAGATGGGATATAAATTTGATGAAAAACAGGGTTTAAACTTTGGGAAAGGTAGGCGAACGCCGATTCGGATGTCTCTAACTCCCGATGGAAAACCTCCGGATTATTATCAAAAGACCGGAAGAGGCTTGGGTTATGTCACAACCCCTCCTGTTTTAGAAAATGAGATCAGTAATTATCTACGACAGGATCATTCATCCGGAACATCTTCCTGGGAATCCGACGTCAGTGTTGGACCTTTCTTTAAAAGCTTGACTGTGAACATGGTTTCAACTAGTCACCCAGATGAAGATGCAGGGGGTGATGAAGGATTAATTGAATCAACCAATGACCCATGGATCAAACGTCTTAACATCTTATGGGATATGCGTTTCGAACAACGTGAACCACCCACTGAGGATAATGTAGT
>BQKN01061735.1:23761-118435 GCA_022839385.1 Asparagus kiusianus
TGGATGAGATGTGTTAATTTGATGATCTATCATTTCATGAAATTTCTGTTGTAACACCTTTTACTTGCTTTGTATCTACACCTGTTGTTGACTCCACTAGAGAGATAGTGATTGTGATGGTGAAACATGTTATTGCACGGTGTAGTACATGGTAGGTTTGATATTTCTGGTTTCACCTCGGACTGCAGCCTTGTGTGAACCCAGGGGCGTCACAGAGACATCATAGGCAATGTCCCTGCAGGTGAAAGAGAAGCGCCAGGGGTTTGCTCTAGAAATGGTGAAATATCAAGAGGAGCCTCCATATTCCCAATCAAGGATTCATCTTCACCCTCTTCCTCATCCAAAAGACGGTGAGAGGAAATTTTTTTTAGAAAATGTAGCATCCCCGGGATGAGGACCTGTGCGGTTGAGGTGACTTGCAGCAATCAGTTCTTGCTCTTCCCCTCCACCGGCAGACTTAAAAGCATCCGCCATCAACTTCTCAGCAAGAGGGTCTACTAGCAGTTTCCTATGAGTACGCTTCTCATACTGAGCTTCTTCTGCTTCAGTGAGAGCTCTCTTTCCGGTCGCTTTTGTTTTTGGAGTCTCAGCAGCCGTGGGGCTCGCTACCGGGGCACTCTCTAGTCCCAATTCCCCCTCTCCTTCCTCAGCTTCATCTTCAAAATGTAAGAACTCGTCGATCCCCTTCAAACGAGATACTCGAGCTCCTTTCTGGGACGCGTACATCTTTCTAATATCCCGTAAATAGGATAAGTTCAGCCTGTAATCAGGTATCCTAGAAGCTGTGTGATACCAGTTACAGAAGGCTATGGAGAGAAGAGAATTAGGTGTTTTGTGGGGCAATCTGAAGGTAGCTCCAGTGCAACCTGCGGTAGAATAATACCAAGCCCGAGCTCCTTCATATATGTTGCCCGTGACTGAAAGTTGGCTCCTCGGATTTCCAACATATAATTGGTCGTACCCAAATTGGCGAGCAAATCGATACGGTTGATACGGCTCGATAATGCATTTATCATTTTGCCTGAGGAGGGGATAACTAGGCTTGATGTTCAATAGCCAATGGAAAACTCCCCCATCTAAGTGGGTAAAACCGTTAGGACCAGCAGTATCTTGGAATACCTGCCCATATCCTCCACCATCAAAATCCGGGAAGCAGCGGAAGATGTCGTAATTGAGGTCCTTCGACAGGATTTGACGGACCTTCACTACATAGGTGCCTATCCAAGTAGCTTCTTCTAATCTCTGCACGAAGGGGATAAAGCCTTCCTCCGTAGAAGATGGAGCGCTCATCAACTGTGCACAATGGGAGACGTACCAGGCCATCAAGTAAGTATATGGTAAGGGTACCCGAGGGTTGGGAGTCACCAAACTTTTCTTTCCTTCCGAGTCTATCTCCTTCACTTGAATGAACTCGAGACATAACTCCCTCAAACCATGCTGTAAACAACACGTCATGGCTGAAAGAAGATTCACAGGTCTCCCGTGAGCTAAGAGGACAGCCGGATAGGCTACTTCTATCATCACACCATCTATCGGTCCGGTGGGAACCACACACCGCTTCAACCACAACATAAGAAAACCCGCCAATAAAGACATGTCAGATATGGGCGTGGCTGCCTGATGATGGAAGCTCTCAAATTCAGTTTGTGCTGGGAAGTCATCTTCTATTCCCTCGCTGACGTAGTGAACGGTGGCGTCATTAATTAAGGCCTGGATGGTCTCAGGGGTGCTCGCCTCCCGACGAGACACGTTAGCTGTCTTATGAGACAAATTCTCAAAAAGGTATTCAGCCCAAGATAGCTGTTTTATACCACAACCACACGATCCTGTCAGTTGTCTGCAGATTTGAAAATGACACATCACCTCCCATAGAGTGTCATATACATCGGGGTTCGTCTCCTTCAAAATCCTCAGCTCACTGGATCCAGGGATGAACTCTTCATAGGGTAAATCTCCAAAAGGGAGACCCGAGACGTCAAACATTTCATGTAAGGCAAACCCTAATTCTCCTGCTGACGTAAAAAATGTGCAAGTCTTCGGATTGTACCCCTCCAGAATGGCAAAGAAATTTTAGTGGCTAAAAGAAATACCACATTTGGTAGCCTTGATAGGGCAACCAAGTCCAGATTGAGCTAATGGCCCCTCTAATTTTGCCAACACGAATTCCGTCATTCGTGCCCACCATCCTGTCTTAGTAGAATGTACCCATCCAGGAGTTCTAAATACTGAAGAGGGGAATTCTCCTTTTGCGGCCATAAATCTTCGTATGAAGGTGTTGGCTGCACTAGCCGTTTCTCCTAAGGGATATCCCTGTGAGAATAAACAGGGTTCCAAGGCTGACACTTGTCGATTATAACCGACGCTATGTACGCCTTTGTAAGTCACAACTCCGACTGCTACCCCATCCTGCTCCCTCACTAAGTCCTAATTCATGTGGCGAGGAACTGAAGCACATTGGTAATCGGAGATAGGAAACATCCTGTGCATACCAGGGAGGAAGAAGCGACGATCCTCGATTTGCCTTAGCCATTTGTAATGGCCGCCATGCACAATCTCTTTCGTGATGTTGACACGATCCCTAAATAAAAAAACTGGCTTGGTAAGCTTCTTGCGGGATTCGGTTTCAAACTTAGCATCCGTAACTAGGACCCTAAATACAGCTGGACTTGGATTCGAAATTAGGGTGACACGATCCTTGTCGGAATCCTGAAATACTGGGAGTTCTTCACGTAGATTGAATTGCATATTCAAATCCACGCCGCCCTCACGTCCAAAGTGATGACGAAGATTAAGAGGTTCACAGGTGTAAGGCACTGCAAAAGAGAAAAGTACTCAATTAGTACTTAATAAATCAACAGAGAAGGCAAACGAAGGAAACTTTGATCAAATCTCTAAAAAGAGAGTAAGCCTTTAAACACACAGTTTAAAACTGGCATTCAGAAGTTTATTAACGCAAAGGTCGAACCCTGCGTCAAGCCTTCAGACACACAGTTCAAAACTGGCGTTCAAAAGTTTATTAACGCAGAGGTCGAACCCTGCGTCAAGCCTTCAAACGCACAGTTCAAAACTAGCGTTCAAAAGTTTATTAACGCAGAGGTGGAGCTCTGTGTCAAGCTCCCAAACACACAGTAGAGATCTAGCGTTAAAGTTTATCAACGTAGGGGTCGAACCCTGTGTTAAATTTCCAAACGCACAGTTCAGATCTAGTGTTAAAAATATGTTAACACAGAGGTCAAGCCTCAACGTTTCAAATTCAAAACGCAAAGTCCAAACTCTGTGTTACAGTATCAAAACGAGTCATCTTCCTCGTTCACAAGAACCCATCTAGGGTTTTTAGAGAACTCGCCGAAGCAAGTTTGGTGGCCATGGGGTTCGACACTTACCACCGACGAGGGAAGCCTGTGGCGGCGGCGCTGCAGCAGCGGTCGACCTTGGATGAGAAATGGTCCTCTTCTTTGAACCCATTGAGGAGGAGAATCGGAGAAGATGAACAGGGTCACCGGAGTTTAAAAACGAAGAGCCTTCGTTAAAAATCTTTCGAAAAAAGAGGAGGTAAAAAGTCGAATGACTTTTGATTTGACCCTCAGCGGTCTATTTATAGACAGCTGTGAGCTGTCAAATAGGAGCCAGATTCTAGGCCCAGAATCCCGCCAGACGTGGCCTTTGCGTAAGCGTTGCTTGAACTTCTGAACGTAGAGTTCAACTCTGCGTTTTTAATGCCTCAACACAGAAAATCCACTTCTGTGTCTGTGATGATTGAGCCTCTGAATGCAGAATTCAACTCTGTGGCACAGAAAATCCTCCTGTGTGTTCTAACTCAACCAAACGAATTCCTCGATGTTCAAAGCTATGGCATAGGTTCAAAAAAATCGGAAGAGATTGATGCCAGCTATCAAGGTGATCCAAGTCAAGAAGAAACAGACGACTCCACTGTGGAGTCTATCAGATGGGTGCAGACAGATTACAATTAGCAACGTTAAAACTATCAGATTCGATTTGGAGCACATCTCATTCTTCATTATCATCAAGGCTCAAAAGCTATTTTGTTTGGTTCGAAGAGACAGAAGTCCAACATTCCAATAGCCAAGTTCGCATCGTCTTCAAATTAGACGGAGTGAATGACTAACCAAGTAGATTTTAGGATCCAAAGTATTCCGAAAATTCATCCCAGTCAACCGCGAACTTTTGAAAACTTTAGAGGGGGTTCTGTAGGCTGTCTAAAAAATCACAATAGATAGCTGATCTCCACAAGGCAGTGGTTCCTTCCAATCAAGAAGCAAAATTCATCCTTACAATCAAAATAGAAGAGATTTCCAAATCATTACATCTGCAGCATTATAATCGCTACAAACACGACCTCATGTTTGAGATGATTGATCTTGATGGTTGCGACAACATCATGACCAATATTATATTAGCAACTATTAAAGATGCTGATGAGCAGTATAATGATTCTAGAAATAAAAGGTTGGACTTAGTTGGTGAGTTGCTTGGTAGAGAGCTGTGGGCAGATATTCACTGATTCCCATCAAGTCACAACAATGGAAGCTACGATCAAATAGCTTTCGTGCCGACAAACGAGGGTTGCAAAAAGAGGACTTTTCACATGGATCGAAAAGAGTTACAATTCAACGACGCTTCCGACAGCTGATGAAAATTCTATTCAGTGGCCTTCACAATCAACAGTGAGAGTTACAATCTGACGACTTTCACATCCTATGACAAGCAAAGATCAATAAGCAGTAGCCTTTGCAACGTCATAATGGACGTGGTTACAAGTCAACAACCTCTTCCAAACGCAGAGCTCACTTCTGCGTTTCTCAAATTCAAAACGCACAGAAAATCCACCTGTACGTTCTCCACCAGGCACCTAACTCTGTAACACAGAGTTAACAACCTCTTCCTAAACTCTTGACGCAGAGTTGGATTTTAACCCACAAGTGACCTGTGCATTTCCAACTTCAAAATGCATATGGCCTGTGCGTTTCCAACCTTTGACAAAGGTTTAACTCTGCGTCTCAGGCCTTAGACGCAGAGTTAAGGCCCAGAACGCCAAATCAGGCGTTTGACTTGTTCAAACACCAGTCGAACGGCCTCAAAACCGTTATCCCACGTTCTGAGGGATTTTCACCCACTTAGGAGCAGATTTAGGGGTCGGTTACACCCCTAATCCCCCTATAAATAACCACCTTACTCAACCAAGAAGGGGTTAATCGGTTCTGAATAGAAAAACCGCATAGGGTTGACGTGTGCTGGTATCAAAACCACCTAAGGTTATCAAATCTCCGCAGCTTAACCGCACGGAGGAGGGGATTTCTCGGAAGATCAACAAACTACTTAGTAGTTAGTACATCAAATCCAAGGGGATCTCTTCATCAACAGCAAATCAACTTGGCTATTGACCGAATCTTCGGTTTTAACAACTCTGTTACAGAGTTTTCAACTCGCTCTAAGTTCTGAAAACTCACATCAATCAGTTATTCGGTTTTCAACAACTCTTTTCAGAGTCTCCAAACTCGTTCTGAGTTTATTACACTCGTTAAGAGTTCTAAACCGAATTCATCAAACAAGTCAATCGTTCCAGTGAGATAGTACGGTCGGATCGTCAACGGAGAGCAATTTCGACGTGAGCATTCGAAGGAGGCACTCCATCGCTACCAAGAAGAACCTAGTTTTAAACAAAAAGGAGAATCAAATTCATTCTCCTCTCTTTTGTAATCGGAACCCAAATTGTAATCGATTTTGAGAGAATACAAGTCAAATTTTCTTTCATTATCTTTTTACATCAAATTTCCAACAAACAACTGTGACTTCGGATCCGTCACTTGCTATTCATGAAGATAGAGGGTCGACGACCACTGCAGAAGAACAACTTGCTGCCCCTTCTACTCAACTTGGTATGTTTCATCTTTAATGTGCGTTGTAGCTGAATTCATACTTATAGAATGTTCATTCATCTTTTTCTCGTTTATAGAAATTGTTCCTCAAGGATTCACAGATCCGGATCCGAAGCCATTGGGGGCTTCAAGTGAACAACCGTCTGATATAGTGGATCAACAGACAAATGTTGTTTCTGAGCAAATCCCAGTTGTTGTAGAGCCTGCTGTAGTCTTGCCAAGCCAAGGTAACTCAGTTATTAAGTTCTCTAATGAACGTAACATGTTTCCGTTTGCTGTTATACGTGGGCTTGTATATCTTATATTCCTTTCGTCTGTTCACTTTGTAGCTCCTTCTTTATCATTGTCCGATCGCATTCAAGCTTTATTGGCGAATGAAGATCCAGATAAGGCTGTCTTATACGCTGATGTTCAGGGCTTGGTCACCTTCATAAATATCATGGTTGATCGGATTCTTCTCAAAGGCTCACCTTTCGAGCATTTTAGAAAACCTCTCGATCGCTATGTATCCGGCATTAAAGACTACGGACACTCTGAGCTATCCGATTCGATTGAAGCTTACTTGGCCGATCTTAAGCAACACATTGAAAATTTGCAAAATCTTCGTGTTAATGGCACGTCCTCTTACATTGCTTCTCAAATGGATCTGAAATTGCAGGTATGACGTGATTCTCAGAAGTCCACTGAATCTGAACTCCAGAGGCTGAAAATCCGTATCGATGAACTCAGGGAGGGCGTTGCTAAAAAGACACAGATTAAGGCTGATCTGTATCGTGATTTAGAATCGAATCAGGCAGAGCTAGCCCAGCTGGAAAAACAACTCGCTACGGCTAGGGATGCTCGTGAAGTGTTGGAGTCCGATCTGGCGGAGGTGACTCAGATTGAGGTGAATCTATTCCGATAGCTGAATCTTCAGGACAATATTTTTGCTGAGAAAGAACAAGAGGTCGTTAGAATTCAAAGTATCGATGAAGAAAACTTCAAAGCTAACTTGATCCCCGAGCTTGAGTTGGCTTATGTGACAGAGCTCTCTCGATTAGAGGATCAAGTCCGTCATTATAAGCTATTGTAATTTGAGAACATATATTTTTCATAGCTCTGTTTGAACTCTTTTGATAAATATAATGAACTCTTTTGCTCGTTGAAATTTTATTATGATTATTCACTCTTGTTTGGGATAAATAACCATAATACTTATAGGATTTTTGGCAAATCCTCAGCCATCAACGGATTTGATATGCCTTTACCGACTACCGTTTGAATCGGGCTAGTATGTGAATTATCTAAGTCCGTTTCACATATAATGTTGGGCTAAAAGACTTAAACTCTTTTAGACTTTAAAATACAATATTGAATATGTAGGCTACATGTGTTAGATGTAGGTTTATCTCTAATAAGGGATAGAGATAACATCCCCCATGTACGAATGACATGGATTTTAAAGTGTGAGTAGGTTGCATTTTCTATGTATACAAACGAACCCAAATTTGTGAAGGATGAACTGGCTATTCCAGCTCTGAATCTCTTGTTTGTTGGTAGAGATAAACCCGGAATCAGAGAGGAATAATTTCATATTCTGTCTCCTAGTCTCTTGTTTGTTGGTAGAGATAAACCCAGAATCGGAGAGGTAAAATTTTATATTCTGTCTCCTAGTCTCTTGTTTGTTGGTAGAGATAAACCCAGAATCGGAGAAAAAAAAATTTATATTCTATCTCCTGGTCTCTTGTTTGTTGGTAGAGATAAACCCGAAATCGGAGAGGAAGAATTTTATATTCTATCTCCTGGTACAAAAAAAACTCGAAGTAGGATCTCCACTTAGAGAATATGGATTGGTTTGAATAATTCTAACTGTCATAAGGTTTTATTATCCAATTCAAAAAATGTACCTTTCGTTCACAATGTGAATCGAAAGGAGATTTTGGCTGTGGTCCTAACTATAGTAAGGTTTGACCAAGTGGGAGTTGAGATGATCCTAACTGTTCAAAGGTTTGATCATTTGATTTGTGGACCTCTCGTTCATAGAACGAATCGAGAGGAGATTTTGGCTTTGGTCCTAACTGTTTAAAGGTTTGACCAGGTGAGGAATAGGAGTAGGGTACAAATAACAATGAGTTTGTTGATTTGCACAAACTACTCGGTGGGAAATTTTGATTTCAAACATAAGAATTCGACATGAAATAACTTGTCGACTGATACACCGATGACCATTGGTCGACCTAATCGGTGGGGGTTTCATGGTACGGGGTTACGAATCATCGAGTTTCCCCTTCCATGATCGCATTACATGGTTTTGTGAGGAAAGATTAACTGTCATTAAATCTCATCTCAACAAAAGTAGTAAGAGGATCTTAATCATTTTTATAATAATTAGGAATGGATTATTCACATGATCAGTTTCCATTGAGAATAATCAACCGATATCGGGTTATCCTGAAATATCCTATACAGGATTCTCTAGGAACTTCCCGTTTTACATAGGTTATCCTGAACGTATTACGGGTAATACTTTTTTAGGAACTTCCCATTTATTGGCATCATTAATTTGCTGCCATCCTGAGTAATCAGGCGATATGCACCGTTTGAATAGACTGTTTCTATCATAAACGGCCCTTCCCATTTAGGTTCAAATTTTCCTTTCTTCTTAGAAGTGAGAATCATAGGTCTTCGAACTGCAAGAACCAGATCTCCTTCTTTAAAACTTCATCGTCGGACCCTTTTATCAAAAGCCCGGGAAATTCTAGCTTGATAAAACTCGATCTGTTGCTGAGCTTCCAAACGCTTTTTATCTAACATCTCTAACTCCTCGAGACGTTTCTGATGATGTTCTTCCGTCGTCATTCCCGTTGCGAGAGCGACACGGAGGGAAGGAATCTGTATTTCCAATGGAAGAACGGCTTCACATCCATATGTTAAGGCATATGGGGTTGTTCCGGTGGGCGTACGGACAGTTGTACGATAAGCCCACAGGGCTTCGCCGAGTTTGTCGTCCCAATCTCGTTTATCACTTTTCACCAATTTTGCCAAAATTTTGATGATAGTCTTGTTAAAAGCTTCGGCCAATCCGTTAGCTATAGGATTATAAGCAGTCGATGAAACGTCCTTAATCCCGAATTTATCGCAGAATTTGATAAATGCGTTGCTTACGAACTGAGGACCATTATCATGCACTATTCGCCTTGGAACACCATACCGATATATGATATTGTGTTTGATAAATTTGATAACATCACTCGTCTTTACTTCTCTAAGTAGAACTGCTTCTGCCCATTTCGAGAAATAATCGGTGATTGCCAGAATGAAACGGTCCCCTTTAACCGAAGGCGGGAAAATAGGACCTACTATATCCATTCCCCAAGTTTCGAATGGCCATGATGTCGCCGATGGGTGTAAATACTCAGGAGGCTGGTGCATATAATTTGCATGTAACTGACACACTTCACATCGTCGTGCGTAGTCGACTGCATATTTTACCATAGTTGGCTAGTAATACCCGATTCTCCTAAGTCGGTCGCAGAGTTTAGGACCGGGTTGATGTGCACCGCATATTCCATCATGCGCCTCTTTGAGTGCTTGTTCCGCTTCTTTGCTGGGTAGACAACGGAGTAAAAGACCATCGTACGATCATCGATACAACATTTGCGTTGTGGCGTTATAGTAAAATCTCGGTGCTCTTCGCCGAATCGATTCCCTTTCTCTTACATCTTCAGGCAATATACCATGTAGGACGTAGTCGATAATGGGAAAACACTAATCTCGAACTTCGGGTTCAACTCCTATTGAGTATGCTTCTTTAGCACTTGAATCGTAGATTGGAACAATAAGCTGGTGAGTCCTCACTGTAATCAATTGCTCCGTTTTGGAAGGTTGAGCCAAGGATACCGACAACGCCGCTAATGCGTCTGCATACGCGTTTTGGAGACGTGGAACGTACTCGATGAAAAATCCTTCAAACGAGCTTGCCATCTCGATGGCCACCTGGTGGTATGGAATCAGGTCTCAATTTCTGACTTCATACTCTCCTCGTATTTGATTAACTACCAGTTAAGAATCCTCAAAAGCTTCAAGGTATTCGACCCCCAGCTCTTTGGCAAAATTGAGTCCAATTATCAACGCATTGTACTCTGCCACATTATTAGAACATGGTTTGGTCAATGAGTATGCTCTAGGCAAGACATGCTTATCCGGAGAAACTAAAACGACCCCCACTCCTGAGGAGATTTTAGAACATCCGGGCACGCTCGCCACATTGGTTTCGCGGGAAGCCCCATCAAAGTATAATTGCCACACTTGTTGATGTGAGGTGGTGTTAACTTCGTGGGTTTCATCTGGCAGATCATCGTACACTTCGACCACATCCTTCGTAGGGTTTTCCGCCAGAAGATCGCAAATAGCTCGTCCTTTAACTGATTTTTGTTGCTTGAAGTACAAGTCATATTGCGATAAGAGTAAAGCCCATCTGGCTAAACGCTAATTCATGGAGGCCGGCTGGGTCATGAATACGCGGATTGGGTTTATGTTGGAAATGACATAAATTGTCTGTCCAACTAAATAATGTCACATTTTCTGGATTACAAATACCAAGGCAAGACATTCCTTCTCGATCATTGGATAACGAGATTCAGCTCCTACCAATGTGCGACTCAGGTAATATACTGCTTGTTCGTGACCGTTATCGTCATCTTGTGCAAGTAATGCACTTAACGAATGGCTCATCGCTTTGACATAAATCAAAAACGGTCTGCCCAATTTCGGTGCAACGAGAATGGGTGGGTTCGCCAGATATGTTTTAATATCTTCGAACGCCTTTTGGCATGTTTCATCTCAAATGAACGACACACCTTTCTTCGTGAGTTTAGAGAACGGCTGACATTTTCCGGACAGATTTGATATAAACCGACGGATATATGCCAATCGACCTTGCAATCCTCTGAGTTCTTTAAGATTTCTCGGAGGTTACAGCTCATGTATCGCCTTCACTTTATCAGGATCGATATGAATATCTTTTGTGGTGACAACGAATCCAAGAAATTTACCGCTCGACATTCCAAGGAAGGATTTAGTCGGGTTCATTTTTAACTGATGACTCCTCATAAGATCGAACATCGTCTTCAAATCGTTAATGTGGTCGTTTTTATCACGGCTCTTAACGACCAGGTCATCAACGTAGCATTCGATAGTCTTCTGAAGGTGCTCTTGAAAGATCTTCGTCATTGCTCATTGGTACGTAGCACCGGCGTTCTTCAGTCCGAATGGCATAACAGTATAACAAAAGACACCAAGGGGTGTTCTGAATGCTGTATGTTTTTCATCGTCTGGATGCATCTTGATCTGATTATATCCCGAAAATCCATCCA
Source organism: Asparagus kiusianus (assembly GCA_022839385.1). Classification (NCBI taxonomy): domain Eukaryota; kingdom Viridiplantae; phylum Streptophyta; class Magnoliopsida; order Asparagales; family Asparagaceae; genus Asparagus; species Asparagus kiusianus. Next base: position 35,013 of record BQKN01061735.1, read on the forward strand.
TAAATGACATTCTCTCAAACCCGCATGTATTGTTAATGATGACGTCCGTAATTGGTAAAGGGAAGTCGTCTTTACGACATGCGGTATTCAGATCTCTGAAGTCAATGCAAATTTTGATTTTCCCATTCTTTTTAAGAACTGGAACTATGTTGGCCAACCAATCAGGGTGTTGTTCTTCTCTGACAAAGCCTGAATCGATTAATTTTTTGACTTCAGCTTCTATTGCCTCCATAATTTGCGGACGAAACCGTCTTTGTTGTTATTTGACAAGTTTAGCATCCGATTTTATATTGAGGCTGCGCATTGCTACGTTTGGGTCGAGTCCCGGCATATCTTCGTAATTACAAGCGAAAACGTCAATATACTCTCTAACAAGGGAGATTAGTTCGTCTTTTTCATCCGGTGGAAGATCACCGCTGATAAATATAGGTTTCGGATTAGCTTCGTCACCCATATTAACTTGGACTATTTTATCCTCAGTAGGAGGTTCTCTTTGCTCAAATCGATCGCCGTACTAGATGTTCATGTAATACATCCATGGATCTTCCCAAATAGGCAACTGATCGTCTCCTTCGGTTGTGGAAGGATCAACTGTCGCCATGTTCGACATTAGGGCTTTGAATCTCTCTCCAATGCTCACGTCAGAGTCCCACATTGAAGTATCGGATGAATGCCCGCTCTTATTTCTCAGTTGGCTAATGATCTGCTGGCAATATTCGTCATCAGATGATGAAGCATAACCTAAACCTCTTTTATGACTATAATAATTATCTGGTTTTCCTTTTGGTACATAAGTAGGATAGGGAGGAACCCTGACTCCTTGACCAAAATGAAGACCTTCACCGAGTGAGAGGTTATAGCCTTGCCTCGTCATGTAACTATTTGCTTGTGAACTATACCTAGAGAAATGTCGCCCAAGCTTTTCATCATCTGAGTTGCTGTCCAAGAAAAGATTAGGAGTTAGAGATGGATCCCCTTTTCCAAAGATTATTTCTTTCTCACCCCTGTCTTTGCGGGTAGGATTACCGTTGTCCTGACTGAATTTTGTAGATATTTCATCGTCGTGCAAGACGACCGAAGTCGCATGTGTAGATTAGGATTGTCATACAACTTCTGCATTACATTATCAAGACAAGGCGAGTACTCTAAATCATCCTTTATTATTTCATCGGCAAGTTACCAGTTACAACTTTCGTCCGACGATTCATCACCGTCAAGATCGATTACAAGAGGTTCAATGTCATTTAGTACAAGACCTTCACTATAATCGAGCCCGACTTCGGTATCAACTTCTTCTCCGCTATCCGTGTCATGGGCCGATGGTTCAGTATCGAACTCAGCACCATAAAGAAGGGAGTCAGTAAAGTAATTTTCTAACCCCATGAATGGTTGCTTATCCGCGACCACCGTCTTGACCTCCTCATTAGTGTCGACATACTTCAAACACTGATGGAGGGTGGAGGGAACTATAAGATTACCATGGATCCATGGACGACCCAACAGTAAGTTATAGGAAGTCTCCGCATCGATCACATAGCAGGTGACTTCAGACTTCAAATCTCCGAGTTGACACTTCACCTGGATTTTTCCCAACGGTCTTGACCCACTAGTGTTAAATCCATAAATAACGGTTCCTGTGGAGGCTAACTTGCTGGCGGGGATTCTGAGGTGGTACATCAACCGAAGTGGCATGATGCTAACAGCGGAACCCGGATCGACTTGAATCTAGTTGACAACGCTCGAACCGATATATCTAGTAAAATATAACGGTCTGTCATGCCTTGAATTCCTGACTTGCATATCTTCTTTTGTGAAAGCAATGCAAGGAAATTTGGTGGCTGCCAGATTGCAATGCTGCACTGATGATTCTGGCTCTTCAGGAGTTGGTTTGATCTGAGTGAGGAATACCTCAGAATCAGCCAAGGCTTCTTGTAAAGCTTCCCTAGTTTCTTTTGAGAGGCGCAACAACTCGTATAGCGTGATCCTTGCTGGGATATTAGCTAACTGAGTCATAACATCGAAACGGTATGGAGTGTTTGAGCTTTCCGGTTTGTCTCGTCCAATTGGTCGATTGAAACGAGGCTGTTTCGGAAGTTGAACTTCTTTGGGTTGAGGTTCCTTCTCTTTCTGCTTAACAACTTTCTAAGGTTTCTCGGTTGCTAAGGGTGGGGTCGTAACCACCCCCAGTTCTGCAAGAGTTTTAGCGTTTGGATTAGAAGTTTCAAGATACTGGTAATATTATTCGTTTCCACCCCTTGTAGCGAAAACTTCCTGCTCTTCATCAAAAAGTGGTAAAGCTGCTATCTCCTCGTCATCTTTCTCAGGAATCATCGAGGCTCCATAACAGGACTTCTCTTTTCCTTTGCCTTTTGACTTCTTCTTCGACATGGATGTCGTCCACTGTTCATCTTCAAGCAAATCCGGATGAACCCAAAGGATTTCACCGTTAGGGGTCGTGTGTGACACTAGCCCTTTTTGGCGCTGTCCATGAGGGTTATCGTTGATGGTTTGCATCTTGACCTTTGATACTGGCTCGGCTTGAAACCAGGATAAAGGAACCGATCCGAAGCTAATAGAGACTGCGTTTGCGCTCACCTTCTTCTCCTTTGGCTTCGGCGTCATAATACCAACATCAATTAAGGTTTGTATTTTGTCTTTTAAAACATAACACGCCTTAGTGGGATGGTGGACCCTCCTGTGATGTGCATAATACTTTGGGTCATTAGTCTTCTTCGCTTCTTCTTGGTTTGTGACCGGTGGAAGCTTGATCTTATTGTTATCCAGCAGATATTTGAAGATAACCGAAACTTCATCATCTTTAAACGAATACTCCTTCGGAAATCTGGGCTCAGAAGTCTTAAACTGCTTCGGAGGCTGTTGATTCTGATTTGGTTCTAACTGGAATGATGACTACTGTGGTTGTTGTTGCGGCAGCTGTTGTGATGTTTGATGCGCGTCCACAGCGGCTACAGACCCTCTTCCTCTGCCTCGTGGATTAAAGTTCTGTTTTTGATTATTGGCTGGTGGCTGACCCCTCTCCAGATTCCTTCTCTTGAGAAAGCGTTCAGCTTGTTCACCTCTCACCTTCAACTCCTTCCAAGTCTTAGAGGGCACAACCCCCATTATTTCTAGCACATCCAAAGACAGGTTGTTATGACATGTCTGTAGGATGAATTCTTCTGTGAGTGGATCTCGGCAGTTTACTGCTTTGTTCCGGAATCGTTTAACGAAGACGTCAACCGATTCTCCACCTTTCTGCTTCTCGTCCAGCAGGGTACCAATAGAGACCTCTGTGTCGTCGTCGAAGAAATTGGTGAGGAACAGTTCTTCCATATCTCCCCAGCTAGTGATGCTTCTGGATTTCAAGCGTCGATACCAATCGAAGGCAGGCCCACGGAGGGTTCCTACGAATGACCGGACCATCAGGGCTTCATTTCCTGATTTTGCGCCAAGATGTGACTTGAAATAAATCAAGTGCTGAGTTGGTGAACCCTTACCATCAAAAGGAGTAAAGTTAATCAAATTAAATTTTGGGGGATAAGGAATCAGATCCCACTCCCTTGGGTACGGGTATGGAATGCCCGTTTTCTTCACTTCTTGGGCCGTCATCAGAGCGTTGACTTTGCTCTCTAGATCTTGCATCTTCTTGTCTTCTTCCTCAGTCTTCTTCAGATAAATTTGGGGAGGCTGAGTAGCTGATTTGACCGGACCGCTTCCAGAATTATCTTTGTCCATAAGAGGATCATCAAAGATAATCTCGTCTTCTTTATCATCGTCCGCAGCTATACGCACAGGTATAACGTTGCGTTGACTGGATTCTACCTTCTGGTTCGATTCCGGTTGGTGTTGTTGAGCTTGCAAATCCCGCATCTGCTGCATCGTCAACTCCATCTTGGTTTTGATCTCCGCTCTAATTTCTTCGCGTTGTTTGGCTAACGCTTCCTGTAGTATCTGAGCCAATTGATCTGGCGTGATGGCGAATGATTCTCTCGCTCACCCAACACTAGACGTGGTACCGTCTGAAGCAATAGCAGAACAAGTGTCTGACAATTCCTCATCTGACAATAACCCTTCGTGCATTCTTTTATAGTCTCGGCGTCGGTTGGTCCTTCGTTGCAACTGCGACATTCTTTGAGAAAGACCCCGCTCAACTCTCGCTTCTGAAGAGAAATCAGGGTCAGGATTGATTAATTGTTGTTTTCCTATACCGGTCATATTAATGGTGACCTTAGGAAATTCATCTTGCCGCACTACAGGTTTCCTCTGGTTGAAACGTCTCATTTTGGATTTTGACGCTCCGGTCGAAAGTCTTTGAAATACGGAAACTCGTTTTTCTGTAGCTTCTGAGCAACTGCATTCCGTCAACACTGCTTTAATAAGTCTCTCGCAAGCGCAATGAGACTCATCTTCTCGGACAATTCTCTTTTGTGATTTGTTATTTTGATAGTACAGCTCATCATTATTGTGATTTGAGCAACCTATCTTTTGTTTGGGAACCTTGTTAACATGCACATGACGATTATTCGTCGTTTCTGGGCGATCCAAGGTTAGATTTTTAAATCCACCCCCTTGCGGGTGTGGAGTCTTCATAGGTCCTAAACAAGAATGAACTGGTATTCTCTTATTTTGGACTGGAGTAATTCTGACAGGAGGGTGTTTACGACCCCCTGTATAAGAAACCACTAAGGGTTTGTTTGCTGGACTTGGGTTTTCTTTGACTGGGGCTTTGCCTCGATCGTCAGCCGAAGGACCGAGGCGATCCTCTATAGTGATCTTGAATTTGGATAAATCTGGGCTAACCCAGGGTTTCACTGGTGATGCAGTAGACACCGTTGTAGTAGAAGGGCCAGGATTGGGTGTCGATGGAACTGCAGATGTGGCCTTGCGACGGCGATGAACATCACGGCCAAATGAAGTGCCGCGGCAGTCATCACTGTCACGGTTGAGCAAAGTGCCGCGGCAGCCATGACTGCCGTGGTCGAATAAATTGCCGCGGCAGTATGGGCTGTCGTGGTTAGAGATTACATCCCTCTCTAATTTGGCACCTTCGGTTTTTGGAACCCAAGTTTTGCAGTTCTTCGGTGGCTTTTCAGACACCATTTCCTTCTTGTTTCTCTGAGCTTGTTGACGAAGTGCACGGGCACGAGCGGCCTTTACCTTACGCCTTTGTATTCGTTCCTTCAGGGTTGAACGAGCCCTTTTGACGAGGGTCCATTCCTCCGTCGTAAGCTGTGCAGAAATATGGTTACTTTGCTGTTGGGGCAACTGAGTCATTTTCCGTTTCCTCGACTCTAGGTCCGCATAGTAGTGGACCCTGTCGGTTTGTTGTAAGGCTTTAGCCAATTGACGAGCACGGCGCTGACGCTGTCTCTGACGAGCCCTCTTCGTCAGCACCGGTGAGCCATTCATTGATGACTCCTGAATGGGTGTGGAGTCGTTTGGAGCAGGGACGTCACAGGCAGATTCCTTAGCAGCAATAGGGCAAGAATCTTTACCTGCGGCCTTCGTTGGTGTTGCAGACTTGAAATTTTTCCTGGAAGAGGAAATCTTCCTGTATTTACGGGACGAGGAAGATTTTAAGGATGAGGATGACAAGTACTCCTCGAATTTTGCTTGATCGAATTCGGTCTCTTTAGTGACGATGATCTTGATCGGTTACGACACTGCGGCCTCGGCAGCGAGGCCGCTGGCTCCCACTGTGGTCGCCAGTTTGTTTTTAGCGAAAGTCGTTTCCATTGCAGATTCCATTAAACTTCGATCGTTTACAGAAGGTTACAATGAAAAATAAATAAAAATTATAACTTTTGAGAAAATAACACAGAAGTTGTTTATCAACTACTGTTTTTGTGGGACTTTGCCTGTGCCGGGAGTGCTTTGGCTCGTGGACCACTGATTCACAGATCGTGAGGTTGTTTAGAGATCCTTTCTTCGTTTATCGAAGTAGGGATTTGAAGCAAATATCTTATTAATGTAAGATGTTCACTCTTCCAAAGATCAAGTCTGAGCTTAGATCTCTAGGAATCACCAAACACTGTTTATGAAGAGTGAAAATTCTCTCTTTCTTCCTCAAAATCTTCAAAAGCTCAAGCATTTTCTGCTCCAATCTGCTCTCTGTCCTTTATTTCGTATCTAGGGAGGTATTTATAGGGGTAGGAGTGCACCACAGTGGAAATGGGGGCGAAACAACTGACCAGACAACTGTTCTTTGGCCACGGCAGCCAACACTGCCGCGGCTGTTGGCGCGGCAGCGTAGACTGCCGCGGCCAAAGGGGCAGTTATAACCACTTTCCATCGTGTTTAAAACTGTTCCCCCATGACCTTTAACCACCTTCTTTCGTGGTTCAACTGCTTTTCCACGTCAGCACACGTTCTATTTCAGATATTCTGCCACGTGGACTTCAAGAAATCATCGTATAACTGCTTGGTAACTGCTTGTGGCACTCCTGTAACATGCGTGCCACCATAGACTGCCACGCCTTAGGCGCGCCACCTTGGGCTGCCGCGCCTAAGGCGCACCACCTTAGGTTGCCGCGCTTAAGGTGCACCACCTTAGGCCGCCGCGCCTAAGGCGCGCCACCTTGGCTGCCGCGGCTAAGGCCTGTCACCCTGGGTTGTTTGTTGGTGTATTGATCGTTGTATACACACTGTTCTTCTCTCATCCTTGAGTTGTATTTGGATATCTATGAGCCTTTTTTGACGCCTACAGACAACTTTCCTTTTGCTTTTCTTGCTAAAAGATATCATCTTGTCAGGGTTTTGATAAAATTTCTTGGTGGTTCTAGGTCATGAACCTTGAAAATTCTTGTTTAACTATATCGACCACTAGATTTTTCGAGAAGACCAATCTTGAGTTTATATATTTCTCTTATGTGGATTTAAGGACCTCAGTAGTAGAGAACTAGGGTGCATGTAGAAGACGGTGCTCCCTCTGGAAAAAGGGAGAGGATCTCCTTATTCGCTTGTCGATGATTGATGCCTCCAAAACTTTTTAGTAGTAAGTTTGTCGTGTATATAATTATTAAGTCAAGTTTTATTGTTTTGATATAATCTACCCACCATATTCCTTGTACTCATTATTATGTCAAGTTTTAGTATTTTGAACTAAGATGCAAGATATTATAGATTGTTCATGAATGTAGTGACGTTTTATATTCTTTTTTTTGTGGGGGGGGGGGGGGAGGGGGTGGGGGGTCTACTACAAGCAGTACACACACAAGTTTTAGGTATCATAGACTTTCAGGCTTGAGCAAAATAATCAAACCGTCAATGACACAATGTAAGATTCTAATTTTTTTTCTTTGTGTTTTTTAGAGTTCCTGATTTCTTATGCCATGGATGATCATAGTTGTTTCATTTTTTTTAATATTAGTAGTTTTAGGATTCTATTATAAATATAATTATTCCAATTGTGATGTTCTATGATTTTGTTTATTTTATTGTAGTCTATAAATAGAGAAATATATATCCTCAAGTAACCGTGCTGTATTTGATACATTTCTTAAATGTGTTTACTAATCTTTTCTTTTCTCCATTTTAAAATTAGACAGAATTCAATTTGGGACTATTAGACTTGAGCCAAAATCTATGTTAGATCGGAGATATGATTGCTCTACCTTTTGTGAAAGGGGTGAATATTTTTTTATCGAATCGAGAAAAATATCTAACATATAAAAATAAGAAGGCACAGAAGCGTGTGTGTGTATTTTGACATTCCTTGACAATGAATGCTCACAACCTGAATTGAAATCAAACTCTAAATCCATGTCAATTCTTTCGTACCTGTACCTGTTATGAGAACAATTGTCACATCTATTCATTCATAGTGTATTCTATTTAGAGCGTGTAAATTTGTGCTTAACATCTATTTTCTCTTTGGCATGCTTAATATTTCTCAAGATAGTTGATTTATAAATTTCGAACAATATGCTTAACACAATATGCTTCTTTTTGTTGGTACATGACCAAGTGGTACATGCTCCTACTATATTAATAACTTATACAATGCTCCTCTTTTGTAGCAGCGACATGAGAGATATTAGAATGAAACAATATGACTAAGCTTTGGAGTGTCTTCATAATATGATAGAGGATATATCTTGCTTTCTTATCTTCGTTTGTATATCCAATCTGTTAGGGAAGTCCATTTACAAGTTAGTATTGCCCCAGTGAGACCACTTAGGTGCAATAGCTTTTGAAGCATTCCAGAAGCATATTTTGGGTTCACTAACTAAAAATGGGAGCGTTTGTTCATCTATTTTTTATTCATGACAAAAAGTTTTTTTAATCCGTTACATGAACTACATTGCAAAAGTGTTATGATATTTGTTAATTATTGTGCACCTATTCACAGTGGACCCCTTGAATGATAATAATTATCTAAATAATATAAAAATACTTTCAATTGTAGGGCTCACTAAGATAAGCCAATAATATTAGCCCATATAACTAATTGTAGCATGTAATCACTCTCTACAATCAAAATTATAAAGAATCCGGACCCCGAACATTATAGGAGGTCAATAAGCATGATTTACTGATATTGTTGTACCCTTTGAGGAACTATAATGCCTCTTATTTTTTCTCCTATTATGTGCAAATTTTAAAGTTAACATACTTCATTAACTAATGATGCACCTATTCTTATATTACTTTGAAACCTTTAATATATGATTTTCATTAAGTAGTGTCAAGTTCGTTCATTGCATCGCCTTAGAATATCAACTGTTACTCATTTTTCTTTGATTATGCTAATATCTTTGTTTCTTTCTATTTTTAAGCTTCTTTCCTTTTAAGTTATCTTTCTGATTGAATGTTGTTATCTTTTTGTTTGTACATGTGATTAGGAACTGAAAGTTGAAAATAACACTTAAGAGGGTTTGAATATTAATATTTAAAGAAATTTTTTTAATAGTTGAGGATAACAATCGAGATGGTTTGGATATTAATGCGGCCTTTTTCACCAATTTTAATAGGTGAGTATTCTTTTTTCTTTCCCTCTTTTACTTTCTGTTATGTTTCTAGCTTATCGTTGTTGATATATGTTGCTAGATATCTTTTATTAAAATTTATAGTCATGAATGTTTCTTTTTATGAACTATATTATGGCTTGACTCTTATAAGGTATTCTTGTTACTGAATGCTGATAATATAGGATTATCAAACCTTATCCTTCCTTATATGACAAATGATGACTAGGTTTGCTTGTTGTCAACTAAAGAAGACTCTAAGTTTGGCGACCTTCATACTCTTTGAAGCACAGATACCTTACTAGAGTTATGTTTATATTCCTTAATATAATACTTTCAATAGGGATCACCCTATTTTTTTCTTCACAAAGAGTCTCTCTTTGGTTTTGAATCATAGTGAAGTTTGGTATCAATTCATTGTGATCATAAAGATTAAGAAAGGAAGCAAGCAAGGTAGATGCGTTAGATAAGTACCCTTTCACTCTTGGTTGCGTGCTGATATCATATTGGAAAATAGGGATTATAGCAGTGCCTAATATGATTGTTAGTTTGTTACTCAAATGATAAAGATGGTACAGTTGAAAGAGTACTGAGGAAGGCTATTAGAACATGTCCTCCTTTGGTATAAGTTGTTGGTTCCCGGTGATATATTGGAGGATTTTGAGAAGAATTCATGGAAGCTTGGTGAAGTATGAAGGTAAGTGTTGACAATTACTTCTTTGTTCAGCTCCTTGGCCGCTCTAGGAAACTTTGAGTTCTCATGTCTGACTTCAGATTTAACACGTGTCAGTAGACAACTGGATTGTAACTCAGAAGATAATATCTTCATTGATAATTGTGATACATGTGTTCATGAGAGAGTTTATCTTTTTTTTTTGAGTAGATACAATGTTTGATGCTTTATTGGTAACTTTAATGAAATTAGGTGCAAACTTCATTTTGTTACATATATTAAATGTATTTTATGTTTTAGCCTCCCAAATATTTTTTATCAAATTTCTATTTTTAATAATATGAGACAGTGAAATCATGCAGGACTAATTGCCTGCATATGCTTGATAGCCCATGTTAATGATCTGCATATATACATGGAATATATTGCCTACACTGATTGGTGTGATATTGTTGTAAATTTTTTTCTGAGGCTTTGATATGCTGTATGATTATGAGATATGAGATCTTTTAATTAGTCCTTTTATATACATACTTCAATGAAGAGACATGATGATTGGCATATATTGCCTATATTAGTTGATTCACTTTCCAAGGTAAGATTTTTACTTCTTTTCTTTGTGCAGTTGAATTACGCTCTAATTATTGTAACCTGGTTAGTTATTGCAATTTTTTTGGCAAAATCCAAATGTTATGAATATATATTTGATTGGTGGGTTAACTGTAGTCATTTTTACATAGTATCTAGATGTTAAAGTCATATTTCAGTAACAGTTTGCAGTAATTGACAAAAAGAGGTAAATGCTTTTATGAAAATATATTTGATTGGCATATGACGGTCTGCATATGCTAACTATATTAGTTGTCCTGTTCTTTGATTAGTGTCAGTAGTAACTATTCTCATTTTTATAAAGAATCTAGATTGGTGAAAATGTTTTTGATTTGCAAAAAGTGGTAAAAGGTGATGCGTGAAAGTTTCTTTTCTCATATATTCAAAACGAGCTTCGAATGCTTTGAAGGGATCATAGTGTATGAGGCACATCAAGCAAAGGACAAGTATGCAAATGAGCAACAACCAACAAAATTATAGAACTTGATTACAAGAAAAGTAACTGAAAGTAGAAGAGGAGATAAAACGCTTTTAGCCAGAAACTGAACTTGTTTTATATATTAGCTTCAGGTTTTAGGCTTGCACTATTCTATGAGCAGACTGTGTGATGTATTTTGTCCAAAAGCAACAACAAGAAAAATGAAATATTCGTGTGTAACTCCATGGAAGTGGTTCAAAAGCAATGACAAGAAAAATTAAATATTCATGTGTAAATGCGTAAAGTGAATATTCTTAATGTTGAGGTACAAGTGCACTTGCTTAAATTTTTTGAGTGGATAAATACATATTATGTTCTTAGTTGAAAATTTATTAGAGAGTTCATATGTGATTTAATGCTCTAAGTATTTAAGCATTATAATTTCCTTCACGTTATATGGTTGGAGAATTAAGGATAGCAATTTATAATCTTTACTGGCAATATGAGAGAGCTCATAGAGAGTAGGCATGCTTAGCTTTTTTATTTATCAATGTGAGCCTTAATTCTATTTCTGTAACTTTAATCGCTCTGTTCCTGTTAAACTTCCTACCCCAGTAATTTTGAATCACAAAGTGCTAAATTTGTTCTCGTTGTTGATAAAACTATTAATGAATTTCAAAGTTAAAATTCAATGGAAGTTAGATCTAAGAAAAGAGGTGACAATCATTAGAATGTTTTAATTAAAGCTTTTGGGGATTATTGTTTGCGGTGAAAATTGATTGTTTCATTGCGGGATTCATTACAAACTTCAGACGTTTACAACGAATACAAAAATCAGTCTTTTTATAAGACTTTTACACAATGAAAACAAAAAAATTACAATTCTCTTCAAACAAACGCAACGAGTGTTTATCGCCCGCTGCTTGCATGGGATCTTGGCCTGTGATGGGGACGCGTTAGTCCGTGGACCACCGAACGATTAATATTTGGATAGAGTTTCATCTATCTGTGAAGGGATCGAGAAACCGTAGCTCTTATCTCGGCGAAGCGAGATAATCACTCTTCTTAAGATTACCGCAACGGGATAATCCTAAGGAACGAACCGGGCTGCAGATCTAACTTCCCCTCCTCTCTAAAATCTGTGTATTTAAGTCTTCAGTTCAGCAGGGCTTCGCCGAGGCACGAGAATTCTCGATCTGAAAAAATGAGGCTCCAGGGGCTGTATTTATAGGCTTCAAGGAGATCCGGGCGGTTAAAACCGTAAAACAACCAAATCTGACTTTTTAGGGCTGGAGACACCCTTGGGTGTCTCAACTTCGGCCGAGACACCTTGGGGTGTCTCGTTTGTGCTGAGACACCTCGGGGTGTCTCAACTCAGGCTGAGACGTTCTGTTTTACATATTTGTTCGTTTCCGCCGTAACTTCTTCATCCGAACTCGGATTTGAGTGATTCAAAGTGTGTTGGAAAACCGACGAGGAGTTCTATAAGCTCCAATGATTAGATCATCTGTGGAATAAATGAGACACGAAGGGTATTTCGCCTTTTGTAAGCGATGTGGGGCTCCCGATCAATTCGTATCCTCGTTATTCTGAAACTCTGTTGCTTCACATAGTTTGTCGATTCACTTCAAGCATTCATCAATGTTAATCGAGCTTCTATGACTTGGATAGTAATGTTCCTCACCTCCTCTCAGCTTTGAGCTGCTCACGGAGACCTATAGGTAATTTTCGATACCTACAGATACCCCCTCCAAAGCGTTCTAGACTCTTTTCTTTCATAGAAGAGACTAGAATACTTTGGATGTGATTAGTCCAGTCTTTGATCGGTGTAAAGGACCTGTAGTTAGCTACGACTCTTGGCCCCTTTGATTTTTAGTCTATTCGATGCTTTGATGAATAGCTGAAGTCCTTCCGGCGCTGTGTTTATCGTCTAGCCATCGCCGGAGTCTCGAGTCTAAAACTGATGAGTTGAGTTTGGTTTGTGCCATTGCGTTGACTTAGAACTGACCCTCTCCGTCGCATCGAATCTTTCACTACAACGCATTGATTAGCGTTGACCTAGGGTTACGCGTTGACCGGCATTGACCTAGGGTTTTGGACGTCGCACGTTGACTTTTTGATCGCAACGCGTTGACAGGCGTTGACCTAGGGTTACGCGTTGACCGGTGTTGACCTAGGGTTTCGGATTGCCATTAATACAGTTTATACTTGTGCGTTTGCTGGAGTATACACAGTTTAAGCTCTTAAGGTATTGGAATGTAGCGGTCTCAAATGTCGGGGTTGCAGGACCAACTGTTAAAGATGATTTATCTGCATGTGTGGATCTTATCTTAATGTTGTTAGATATTCGAGTCACGAGACCAACTAACGGAGTTGGTACATCAATGACTCGCATTTATAGAATTTTTGGCAAATTCTCAGCCATTAATGGGTTTGATGAGCCTTTACCGACTACCGTTTGAGTCGGGCTAGCATACAGATTATTTAAATCTGTTCCGCATGTGACGTTAAACTAAAATAGTTAACCCTTTTAGTGCTACGATATTGAATACGTAGACTTTGTCTTTCTCCTATGAAAAGACTAAACAACGACGTGTATCATACGTTGACTTAGGATTTTTGGCAAATCCTCAGCCCTTAACGGATTTGACGTGCTCTTACCGATTACCGTTTGAATCGGGTTTACATGCGGATTGTTGAAATCCGTTCCGAATGTGACGTTGTGCTAAAGGAATGAACTCCCTTAGACTTGATGCTACGACTTTGAATACGTAGACTTCACCATTGTTACGGGAATAGGCTACCCGGCAACGCGTGTTAGGCGCTGACTTATCCTTACTTAGGATTCAGGATAAAAGTCCCCAGACTCGGATTCTGGTGTCTTCTTCAATCGTTAAAAGACTAAACCGGTAACGCGTGTTAGGCGTTGACTTATTCCTACTTAGGATTCGGGATAAAATTCCTCGTACGTGTGAAGCACGGATTCTGGCGTTATGAATAACAACCTGCCACAATGTCGAATATGTGGACTTTTGATCTTTTTTAACGGTTAAGGACTAACCGGGAACACGTGTTAGGTGTTGGCTTATCCATTCTTAGGCTTTGGGATAAAATTCTCCAGACTAGAATTCTGGTGTCTTCTTCAATCGGTGAAAGACTAAACCGACAACGCGTGTTAGGCGTTGACTTATCCCTACTTAGGATTCGGGATAAAATTCCCCACGCGTGTAAGGCGTGGATTTTGAGGGTTGAAAAGGTGGTGTCTTCTCTTAGGGCAAAGACGAACCCGATGCGGGAGAGGAAGAATTTTATATTCTATCTCTCAAAGCTGAAAAGGAAGAATTTTATATTCTATTTCAGATGCAAAAGAGATTCGGGGTGGGATCTCTACCCCCAGAATCCAGAAAGGTGAAACTAGAAGTGGGATCTCTACTCCGAGAATCGGAAAGATTCAAGCAATCCTAACTTTTATAGGATTGGTTTCTTAATCCAAAAAAAGAATTCCTTATTTATTGAGGTGAAATTCCGATTCTAACCCTAACTTTTATAGGTTTGGCTAAAAAAGGGACATGTGGAAGTCTTTCGTTTATCGAAATGGATGACTCTATCTTGGTCCTAACTATCTGCAGGTTTGACCAAGTGAGGTTAGAGGCAATGCTAACTTTTATAGGTTTGATTGCTCAAGTTAAAAATGGACCTCTCGTTCATAAAAGGAATCGAGAGGGGAATCTGGCTTTGGCCCTAACTTTTATAGGTTTGACTAAGGGAGCATTGGGAATGGGAGGTTTGAGATGATCTTACCTTTTATAGGTTTGATTTCTTGATTTGAAAGTGGACCTCTCGTTCATGGAAGGAATCGAGAGGGGACTTTGGTTGTGGCCCTAACTATAAGAAGGTTTGACCAGGTAGACAGTGAGAGTGAGAGTACAAATTACAACGGGAGTGTTGACTCATACAAGTCACAGTGGGGGTTTAGTGTTTATCATCTAAGTTGTAATGATCAGGTTATCCCTAAGAAAGTTACATGTAACATTCTTTCGGGAACTTCCCTTTACATAAATCATCCACCCCCAGCTTCCTCGCGAAACTGTGTTTATCATTGTATTTGGTTGCACGATCGGGTTATCCTTAAGAATATTATGTATAAAATTCTCCAGGAACTTCCCGTAAATGGTAGGAAACGGTTTAGACTCATATACCTATTGGAGTATCAGGGAGCAGTTTAACCTCTTATACCGGTCAGAGGATTGAGAAGCAGTTTATACTCGTATACTCTTCAGAGTGTTAAGAAGCAGTTTATACTCTTATACTTGTCGGAGTCTAGTAAGGAGCAATTTATACTCTTATACTTGTCGGAGTGTTGCCATTCTCATTTGGCTTATCCTAGCGTTATGATGCCGGCTTCAACCAATGTTTGGATGCTATTCTTTAAAGTAAAGCAAGTCTTGGTGGGATGAAGGATCCTCCTATGGTACACGTAGTACTTCGGATCCGTAGTATTGTCAGCTTCCTCCTGATTTGTGATGGGTGGCAGCTTGATCTTGTTGTTTTCAAGAAGGGTCTCAAAGATGGCTGGAACGTCTTCGTCTTTGAATGAGTACTCTTTTTGGAGCCTCAGATCCAAAGTCTTCTGCTATCTTCGGGGCTGCTGTTGCGATGTCTGATTAACGTCAACAACTGTTGTAGGTGTATTCCCTTCATCGTGGGAAACGAGACTCGGATTCAGAGGGTTAGTCATCGGTTGGCTTCTTTCGATCTTCCTCCTTCTGAGGAAGTGTTCGGCCTGCTCTCCGCGCACCTTCAACTCTTTCCAGATATTGAACGGCTCTACTCCCATAACGTCCAAGATGTTAATGGACAGGTTGTTATGACAGGTTTGCAAGACGAATTCCTCCGTGATGGGATCCTTACAGTTCATTGCCTGATTGCGGAAGCATTTGATGAAGGTATCCACCGACTCTCCGTCTTTTTGTTTCTCATCGGAGAGTGTCCTGATTGACACTTCAGCATCATTATCGAAGAAATGAGATAGGAACATGCTCTCCAAGTCCTCCCAGTTGTCGATGCTTCCAGGCTTGAGACGACGGTACCAATCGAAGGCAGGCCCACAAAGGGTACCAACGAATGACCGAACCATCAAGGCTTCATTGCCGGAGATCACTCCCAAGTGGGACTTAAAATAGATCAGATGCTGAGTGGGAGAACCCTTCCCATCGAATGGTGTAAAGTTGATCAGGTTGAACTTCGCCGGATACGGGATCGATTCCCATTCTCTTGGGTAAGGACACGGAATCCCGGTCTTCTTCACCTCTCGAACAGACATCAGAGCGTCAATTTTGCTCTCGAGATCCTTCATCTTTTCATCCTCATCTATATCCTGTTTTGGACAATTGAGAGGAATAATGCGGCCACCCCCAGGCCCCAGTGTTATCATCATTGGTGGGTCCACCCCCAGCATCATTATTTTTAGTGGGGCCACCCCCAGCATTGTGTTCATCCACATCTGAATCGCTACCTGCTTGGTTAGCAGTGCTACGACGGCTGGACTTACCTAGTTGATTCGACAAAGCTCGGATTTGTTGGTCGTGCATTTGTCTCATCTTCTGCATTGCCATTTCCATTTCGATTTTGAATGCTTCTTTCTACTTGGCTAGAGCATCCTCAATAATTTTGGCTATTTGCTCGGTGTTGATCATGAACACTTCCTGAGCTTGTCCTATACTAGACGTTGTATCGTCAGAGGCGAGAGCGGAATAAGAATCCGAGAGTTCGTTATCGGAATGGATTCCTTCACGGATTCCCTAGTAATCATTATGTTCGACGGCTTCTAGCTGAAGCTGAGATATTCGTTGGGTTATTCCCGAACTGACTTCTCTTCCTGGAGAAAAATTAGAGTTGGAGCTATTTGAACTAATCGGAGACTTCCCCTTATCAACCACGTTGATAGTAACTTCTGGGGGTTCGTCACTTTGAACGACCGATCGTTTCTTACGGAGATGCTTTTGATTGGACTTAGCCTTTCCGTTGGAGATCCTCTCAAATACCGAGACCCTCTGCGGAGTGGTCTTGGGGCAGCTACACGCTGATAATACTATCCTGATAATTTTGGTACACGGACAGTGAGAGTCCGCTTCCCGGGTACTTCTCTTTTGAGATTTATTCGTACCCTAAGCCCGATAGTACAACTCATCGACGTTGTGGTCAGAGTAACCTATCGGCTGTTTACATGAATTCTCAGGTATAACGTATTTTTTTGCCTGGCGCGTTTTCATCTGAGTAAACATCGTATTGTTAGCGTCTACCGGAGTCACATGTTTGGAATCACACCTTTGTGAGGGTGAAACCTTAACGGGCTCTTGGTTTTCTAAACGCACCCCCAAGCGGGCTATTGCAGAAATCATTTTGTTAGGAGGTCACGTGCGACCCCCAGTCTGGATGTTTGCTCGTGGTTCCTTCAATGGTCCCAAGCGTTCCTTAACAGGCGCTTTGCCTCGATCTTCAGATGGAGAACTGAGGTGATCCTTCAGAGAGATTCTAGGTTTGGAGAGATTCACGCTGTCATAAGGCTTCACCGGAGGTGCGGGAGCAACATGAGCGGGATTTGGAGTTGACGAAGGCCGGAGAATAGCCTCGGATGCTTTTGCCTTCAGCGCTGATTTGGTCTTTGGCATCCAAACTTGCTTAGATCTCGACGATTTCTTAACTGCCTCTTCCTTTTGTATTTCCTGTGCTTTTCTTACAAGGGTCCGGGCATGCGCAAGCAAGGCGCGGCGCTTCTGGATTCGTTCCTCGAGCGTAGAGCGGGTTCGTTTGACACGAACCCATTCGTTAATCTAAGGTCAGGAGGAGGATCCTGATGCTAGTCGTGGCGGTAGATTAACCACTTGGTGCTTTCTAAACTCCAGATCTGCTTGGTAACGGAGTTCATCCACCTCATCCAAAGCCTTGGCGAATTGGCACGCGAGGCGTTGACGTTTCCTTTGACGTGCTCTCTTTGATAGAGTTGGTGCACCTTCAGCAGTCGGCTCCTTGATCGCGAAGGAGTTCATATCTGCAGATCTGGTCTCATCAAATGTCGACGGATAGTTGCAAGGTGCAACTGTAGCATCGACCGCGGGGAGATCGACTTCTTGGGTCTTCAGATCTGGAGACTGGCGGATCTTCTGGGAGGATGAGATCTTCCTACGCTTATGAGGAGGAGTAGATCTGGAGGAGGAGGAGGAGATGTACTCTTCAAATTTCTACTGGTCAAATTCGTACTCGACCTCTTCGAACACCGGGATCTTGATCGTCAGCTGCGGCATGACAGCTTCGGCAGCAAAGTTGTTAGCTCCCACTGTGGTCGCCAGTTTGTTTACGGTAAAAATTAATTGTTTCATTGTGGGATTCATTACAAACTTCAGACGTTTACAACGAATACAAAAATCAGTATTTTTATAAGACTTTTACATAATGAAAACAAAAAAAAATTACAATTCTCTTCAAACAAATGCAACGAGTGTTTATCGCCCGCTGCTTGGGTGGGATCTTGGCCTGTGATGGGGACGTGTTAGTCTGTGGACCACCAAACGATCAATATTTGGATAGAGTTTCGTCTATCCGTGAAGGGATCGAGAAACCGTAACTCTTATCTCGGCGAAGCGAGATAATCACTCTTCTTAAGATTACCGCGACGGGATAATCCTAAGGAACGAACCGGGCTGCAGATCTAACTCCCCCTCCTCTCTGAAATCTGTGTACTTTAAGTCTTCAGTTCAGCAGGGCTTCGCCGAGGCACGAGAATTCCCGATCTGAAAAAATGAGGCTCCAGGGGCTATATTTATAGGCTTCAAGGAGATCCGGGCGGTTAAAACCGCAAAACAACCAAATCTAACTTTTTTAGGGCTGGAGACATTCTTGGGTGTCTCAACTTGGGCCGAGACACCCTAGGGTGTCTCGGTCTTGTCCGAGACACCTTGGGGTGTCTCGTTTGTGCCGAGACACCTCGGGGTGTCTCAACTCAGGCTGAGACGTTCTGTTTTGCATATTCGTTCGTTTCTGCCGTAACTTCTTCATCCGAACTCGGATTTGAGCGATTCAAAGTACGTTGGAAAGCCGACGAAGAGTTCTATAAGGTCCAATGATTAGATTATCTATGGAATAAATAATACACGAAGGGTATTTCGCCTTTTGTAAGCGATACGGGGCTCCCGATTAATTCGTATCCTCGCTATTCTAAAACTTCGTTGCTTCACGTAGTTCGTCGATTCACTTCAAACGTTCGTCAATATTAATCGAGCTTCTGTGACTTGGATAGTGACGTTCCTCACCTCCTCTCAGCTTTGAGCTGCTCACGGAGACCTATAGGCAATTTTCGATGCCTACAATTATACCTTCCTAGTAAAGAAACTAGGGGTTTAAGTAATTTCTTATACAATTATTAGATTTTTATGGGCGGTTACGACACTATCCGATGCCCTTTCTACAAAACTGTCAGCTATTAAGAAGAGAGGAAGCTGCACTATTGTATGTTTCTTATCTAATGTCTAACTATGCCTCTTTTTTTTACTGTGGTACATTGCAATAATGTTGCATACTGTGTCCTATTATAGGGTGTTTGGGAATGCTTATTTTTTGGGCAAGTTGGCTTTTAAGCTAGCTTTTTCATTTCTAAATGCTTAGTAAAATGCCAAATAAGTTAGCTTATAAATAAGTTAGCTTATAAGTCCTATTTTAAAAAGCTGGTATACCCAAGTTAGCTTATAAGTCCCATTTTAAAAAGCTGGTATATCCCAGCTCTTGAAAGCGCACCTTATAAGCTCATTTTAAAAACATAGGTTCGACCAAACAAATTACTATTCTACTCAAACAAGTTTTATAGAATTTTTATCAAAAAGTCAAAAGCTACTAAAAAGCAACATGACTTAGCTTTAAAAAATAAGTCTTCCAAAACACATAGGAGAAACATAGGAGGCACAAGTAAGGATGCAAGTACTTCGAGATGAAGAACAAATAACAACCAAAAAGATAAGCTTACCAAGAACAACTGTTAGTCCAGTTGAAGTAGAAAGTAAATGTTATCCAAATAATTTTCATCAAGGTTCTCCCCTTTGAGAATAGTTTTATGAACTTATGTTTGTATTGTTTATATTATAAGTAATGTAAGATGATAAATTCATTTCTTCTCTAGGTTCATGTAGTGTATTAGAAAAAGCATGGCTTTCTCTTTCCAAACAGCCCACGTTACTCGAAAAAATTCTAGACAAACCAGAATATATTTTGCCTGAATTTGATTTTTATTGATTATAGATCCTTAAGCAGAGATTATTATTTTTTATTTGTTCCTTTTCAATTCAAATCCACAAGCCTGAAAGAAAACTTCCCTGACTCTATCATAGTTGTTTCTATAATATTCAAGTATTAACTAGAACTACACAATTTGAGATTTATCAGAACCTGAGGATTACATGCCGTATGCGTTTAAGAATTCAGTTTAATATTTATTAAATGGTCATTGTAATTTCATCTTTCTAAGATTTGCTTAGGTTGAGTATTGCTTGTCGTATTTTAATTTTTGACCTTGGGATCTCAAGGCAGAATATATTATCTATACTACTATAAAAAGAGGATTGAAGTGTCAAAACTTTTAGTTTTTATTTTTTCCCTCTCAAATTTTGATAAATTCTAACTAAATCATTATCACTAATTAATCTTTCATTAAATAAATATAACCTCTTATTAATTATGCACCTTCTCACCTTCCTAATTAATTTTAATTATCAGTAATTTTGTAACTACTAATTAGTTTAAAATAATAAAATAAAATAATTTATAAAATAAGTATACACAATTATTAGTAGTAACAAACTAAATTTATTATAATAATTATTTATGAATTAAAATAAAATAACTAAAATAATAGTGTAAATAGAATATATTTTACTTAGTACTACTAAGAATTATACTATAATTCAATGAGCAATAAAATAAATTGAATAAATTTTGAATTGCATAAATAGTGTAATTATTTTAATTATATCACATAAATTACAAATTATAATATTTTTTTGATTCAGTGTAATTATTTACAAATATGTATTCTATATTTTTGTGTACATTTTATGGATTGACTGTATATTGCTACCCAAAAAAGGCTTGTACATGTGCCTTATGCAAGTGTTTGTTTACCTAAATTCATGTGTTGCAGAGAGAATAAGAACTTGACTAGGACTGTGAGGTATGCAAGCATGAACACCCATCTTGGTATAGGTATGTATTCTCATATTAATTTCTTAAAACACTTCCTAACATATTTTACTTTTCTTTTACACCTTGATGAGGTTGGCAGATACTTAACATATTTTATATGCTTGACTTATGTACATTAGAATCTTAAGAACAAAGCAGGAGGGTTGATCTGGAATCTCTTGGATTTGTTCTCATGTATTTTTTAACGAGGAAGGTCTGGTGTCTATCTCAACTTTATTTTTAGTAGCTTTGTCCATAGTATGGTGTAACAAAAGCTTGTTTTTCTTGTTGTTTCCCGTCTTCCCTGGTAAGGTCTAAAAGCTGGAACAAAGAAGTAGAAATATGAAAAAAATAGTGAAAGAAAAGTTACCACCTTTATTGAGGTAATATCTAATTCACATAATGAAGTTGGGAGCCTTGACGACATCTTTTCTTACTTTTCTTAATAATGACTAAATAGATATATAAATTTTTAATCATGACAACATTGATAAATTATCTTCAGACATTATGCCATGGATATCCTACATAATTTGCATCCAACTTCCACTACTACCATTCACTAAGTTTTAACGACAAACCTGATTATTCATAACTTAAAAGAATATTCCGTGACCTTTTTATTCGCAATTGATTTTATCAATGATAGAACTATTGTTTTAAGAGTATGATTCTTTGGTTCTTTGTCTTCTCAAAAATTCCAGTTTCACATTCTTTTTTATTAAAAAAAGTTTCCTCTTTCATGCTTGCTCCAGTACATGTCTTATCTATTTCCAGACCTCCATCTTCTGTGCCACTCATTCATTATGTTTCATTAACACGGTCATTTTTTCATAGACCTAAAATACATAAAATATGTTTATAATATCTTTATTTTTATTAATTACTACCAAAAATACATTTCCCATACTAGCAATTACTAAATTTCGTACTTAAAAACTTTAATTTAGGTGGTAAAGAAGGGAGAACATGTGGTTGCTTAGCAGAGCCTTCTCGTCGTCGTTCATCGGGACAAGCCGTAAATGCAGACAGCTTACTAAAAAACTCGGCTAGCAAATGATTCAAAAGATGCTTTGGTGAGTCAATAGTTCTACATGTCATTGTTTTTAGCCTGTGATAAGTCAACTTTAGTGGATCTATGCGACATCTGAATTTCATTCTAATAAGAAACTTATTGGAGCCCAATCTGAGAGTGAACTCTACAGGAGAAATATCAATTAAAGCTGATCCATATCTGTAAAGACAAATATGATTCTTTTAGTTATACTATCATGGTTTTCGTCCTTTGGTTTCATCTGCAATTGATTTTATCAATGATAGAACTGTTGTTTTAAGAGTATGATTCTTTGGTTCTTTGTCTTCTCAAAAATTCTTGCTCTATACTATCTTTGCAATTTTTTAGCATCTTACGATTTACTTTGATTCGATGAACTTCATAGACATGTAATCAGAAAAATCTCAAGCTCCTAATATGTGTAGGCTGTCTAAAAATCACAATAGATAGCTGATCCCCACGAGATTACAAGGCAATGGTTCCTTCAAATCAAGAAGCAGAATTCATCCTTACAATCAAAACAGAAGAGATTTCTAAATCATTGCATCCGCATCATTATAATCGCTACAAACACGACCTCATGTTTGAGATGATTGATCATGATGGTTGCGACAACAACATGACCAATATTATATTCGCAACTATTAGAGATGCTGATGAGCAGTGTAATGATTTCAGAAATAAAAGGTTGGACTTAGTTGGTGAGTTGCTTGGTAGAGAGCTGTGGGCAAATATTCACTGATTCCTATCAAGTTCCAACAATGAAAGCTACAATCAGATAGCTTTCATGCCAACAAACGAAGGTTGTAAATGGAGGACTTTTCACACAGATCGAGAAGAGTTACAATTCAACGACACTTCCGACAGCTGATGAAAACTCCATTCAGTGGTCTTCACAATCAATAGTGAGAGTTATAATTTGATGACTTTCACACACCGCAACAACTCAAGCGAGGATTACTGAATGATGGTCCTTGCAACACCTTACGGAAGAGGTTACAAGTCAACAAACTTCTTCTAAAACGCGGAAGTCATCCCCACGTTATAATTCTGGAAGTGCACACGACCTCAGCATTTCTAAGCTATAACAAATCAAACACGAGTGACCCTCGCGTTCGTTGGTGTTCAGCCAACACCCAACCTCACGTCTCAATTCTAAGACGCGAGGTTAGGGTCCTGAACGCCAAGGTGGGTGTTTGACTCATTCAAATATGAGTTGAACTATTTCAGAACTGTTTTCCCCACGATCTGAGGAAATCACGCCCACTTAGGAGCGGATTTAGAGGGCAATTATAACCTCTTATCCCCCTATAAAAACTTAACAAACTCAACGGAGTTTAGGCTGGCTCTTGGATAATCGATTTCAACAGCAAAATCATAAAGGGGTTGGCAGGCTGGCTTTTTGAAACGGAAAAGCTAGCCAAGGAGGGGATTTGTCAGCATCTAAACCGCACAGGTTTGGAGGCGATTCGTATCTCAACCGTACAGAGAGGCAAGAGAGACGAAATCCTTGGAGATAAGATTTTTGAATCGTTTTCAGAAGATAAAATCTGAAAAGATTCTTCAACAATAGAATCTCTGCTTGGTCATTAACCAAATCTACGGTTCTAACAACTCTATCCACAGAGTTCTAACTCGTTCAGAGTTACAACTCGTTCGGAGTTCTTAAACTCGTTAAATAGTTACTTATAAAACTTTCCACAGAAGTTCATAGTTCCCACGAGATAAGAGACGGTCAGATCGTCAACGGAGAGCAAATTCGACGCAAGCAATCGAAGGAGGCATTCCATCGCTACCGAGAAGAACCCAGTTTTAAACAAAGGGGAGAATCAAATTCGTTCTCCTCTCTTTTGTAATCGAATTGTAACCGAGATTAAAGGAATTAAAGTCAAATTTCTTTTCTTCTCTTCATTGCAATTTTTCAACAAATAAAAGATGGCGACTCTGCTGGGGACTAGCTTTTCTGACGAAGAAGTGGTGGCACAATCCGACGTCCACCTTATGGGAGCTACTGTTGAAACTCTCGTCGTGGAGTTCGACCAAGCAAAATATGAGGAAGCCCTCTCCTCAGGATCGTTTAGCCCCAAGGCTAGACGGGATGTCCGCAAGATCTCCAAGGAGGTCAAATCTTCTGATGAAATACCAAATAAAGTCCTCTCCTTTGGCCAAAAAATCGTCGAACATCCCCTCCGCTTCAGGAGCGGGCTCAGCCTCTGCTGAACTCGCACAGCGAGTTGAATATCCCACCTCCGCGTCAATACGACGTACTTCAGGCCATAAACGGCCTATAGAGGAGACGAACTCCATAAACATCGGCGACGTTGCTGCTAAGGCTTTAAGACAAGGCAAGAAGAACGTCGCTCGCAAACGGAGGAGATCCATACGACGAGCACACCTGCGTGAAAGCCGAATGTTGGCCCAACGCGAGGATCGCGTTTCTGAAACTTTACCCGAACGTAGCGTTCCCAAAATAGAATGCTCGCTTGGAGGCAATGAGCCTGACTACGAACCTCCTGATACAGCTGAAACGCGACCCTCAGTGGCGCGTTGTTCCTTCAAAACGCAGCCCTCAGAAAGAAGCTACCAAAGATAAACGCGACCTTCAAACAGAACATAACTCGCAAGAGTCTGTTTCACCACCCAAATGCGACCCTCACGGGCGCGTTCAACTTGAACATGACCCTCGGGGGTCTGTTTCATCATTTAAACGAAGGCCTCAGCCTAACGTTAACAAATACAAACGCGACCCTCACGTTATTCTTCAAGAACGCGACCCTCGCGTTATTCTTCAAGAACGCGATCATCAAGAGGTCCGTCAAGTTCAAAAAAGTCAATGTGGGTTTAAAATCCACGTTCAGCAAGAACCAACCTCATCCACCCAAGGGCAGGGGGTTCCATCTCCACCTCCACACCCTG
Organism: Asparagus kiusianus; assembly: GCA_022839385.1. Lineage (NCBI taxonomy): Eukaryota > Viridiplantae > Streptophyta > Magnoliopsida > Asparagales > Asparagaceae > Asparagus > Asparagus kiusianus. The sequence continues at coordinate 59,876 of BQKN01061735.1, forward strand.
GGAAAACTTCCTCCCAAGTTCCTGATTTGCGGGAATTGTTATCAAGAGGAAAACCAGCAGTACAAGCAGCTCACTCATGCCAATGTGAGAGGCTTATCTCGGCGGTCCTTTCAGAAGTCTATTGTTGCACATCTATACCTCGGCAGTCCGTATTCGATAGGTTGACGAACATGGTTAGACCTGCCAAGCAACAATTCCGATATAGAAAGAAGACAACCGAGACTGAATATCCCGAAGTCACTATAAATGTGATAGCTAGAGGAAAGGCTTCAAATCCCAGTTCTGAGGAATCACAAAGGAGTCATTCCCCGACTGTTCGGGAAAGGTGTGAAGAGTTCGAAGGGGTGTACCGACACACCCGAACTCGTATAGGAGCTATTCGCATAGTTAACTACCAGAGGTTAGCCAAAGGAATTATCTCTGATGATGAACATTCGGCAATCGTCGAATCTCAATCTTCCAGTTCTATTGTGGCCCGTGAAGCTTCCGCTTATACGGTAGGAAATCCTGAAGACCTAGCCAAAAGAGTGGACGAACATCACGTCATACTCCAAGCACAACAGGAGACCCTTCTTCAGATGAAGGACATGTTGGCCCAGCTCCTTGCTGAAAAAGGCCAAAGACCTGAATCTTCCCGGAGGACCATATCGAAGGGAAAGCAAAAAGCGACTGAACATTCAGATCGCGAAACTCACAACCTGGAATCCTCCTCTGAAAATGAGAAGGATACAGAAAGAGAACTGCATCCCCAGTCTACTAAAGTGGATGAATTGGAGGCTCGACTCAATACGATAGCCAATAGAAGCGAGCTCCGTGAAGAAGGGGTAGTACGACCTTATCCCGCTGAGTGGGACACAGCTCCCTACCCACCAAAGTTTAAGGCTCCAACTCTGTAACCATTCGATGGCACAGGGTCACCAAACCAACACATCTACTACTTCAAGTCACAGACCGGAGACGTGGTAGCAAATGACGCCATCCTGACCCGCTTGTTCATCGGCACTCTTAAAGAAGTTGCCTTTAAATGGTTCATGAAACTGCCTGCCGGGTCTATCCAGAAATGGGTAGACTTGGAAAGGCTATTCTTGGCCAGGTTCTTTGAAGATGACACAGAGGTCTCGGTCCTAACTCTTCTCGCCACTAAGCAAAGGAAAGGAGAGTCTATCAAGACCTATATCGAGAGATTCCGCATCATGGCATTGCGACGCCCCTCAGGTATGACCCAATCAACCTTGGTTGAAACTTACAGGCATAACTTGCAGACCCAGCTTCTGGCTCAGATGGGAGTAGCAGAATATCGCTCATGGAGACAACTGGTTTCGCAGGGAGAACAAGCTGAAGAGATTGTTGCTTGAGTAAAGGCTGAGAAAGTGTCGCAACCTAAACCGCAGCAACAACGTAACCAGAATAATGCCCAGCGGTCTAAGGGAAAGGAGACTTTGGCAGCCGACGCTAACACACGGGTACCGCCTCCCACTAAGCAAGGCAAAGCACCCAATCAGCAAAGAGCACCCAAACAGTATTCGTTCAAGGAAGAACATGTGGATACTTTGTTCCAACTACTTCGGAAGAACAACAAACTGCAACTTCCCGAAGTCAGGAAACCGGATGAGGCAGGAAAAGTTAATGATCCCAACTATTGCCGCTATCACAGGTTTCTGGGCCACCCTACCAGAAAATGTTATGTCTTCAAAGACATTTTACAAAATCTGGTAAATGCAAACGTGCCCACCTTGAAGCCCGAGCAGAAGATCGTTTCTACCAACTTGATAGCGGTCTAATTCAGCGACTTCCCGCCAGTAGCAGCTGCAAATGGCGTCATTCACGTCTACAAGGGAGAGATGCATATGAAGAACACTGACTTGCATGGTCAGAAAGACAGGGGGTTGGTACCCCTCACCGTCCCAAAAGAAGAAATCATGTGGGTCCACCCTGACCTGCTAAGAGATCAACAGTGGATGAACACCTCGTCCAATAAGAAAGGAGGCAAGGATAAGTCTTCTAACATGATTAGCCCCTCCATGACTGAGAGTGATGATCACCTCAAACCTCTCACTGATTCAGAAGAAGAGAGGATTGCCCTGGCAGCGTACCCAGGAGACAACCCTGGCACTCGGTCAGGAAAAGCTTACTTGAGAGACTACAATTAAAATGCTCAAGAAGCTGAAGAGCAGCCCCAGGTCACTGGGGGTTCTGTACCGAATAAGCCGGTTGACAAAGGAAAACAAAAGGAGGTCCGGTTCAACAAAAATCTTCATCAGGAACCCGGAGAGTCGAGCGCTCCTTTTCAATTCAATAGCATGGCACAGCTAGCCAACATACCGGCCAGAATTATACTATATGAGCTCCTAAGGTTGTCCAAAACCACTAAGGAAGCTCTAATTGAAGCATTGAAGAATACAGAGAGCTTCATCACACAAGTTGCTCTAATCCCTGAAGTTTCTGAAGACCAACCTTACCTACAATGTCTGCAAGCTGCAAGAAGTTTACCCTGTATATCATTTACTCAAGAAGATATGTAGGTCAAACATAAACACGATAGACCTTTGTACTACACGGGGTATATCGGATCCTCCGAAATCAGTCGTGTCCAGGTTGACCCGGGCTCCGCACTCAGCATCATGCCTTATAGGGTCATGCAGGTCTTAGGAATCCCTATGCACCGGTTGAACACTACCCAGACCACCATCTTCGGGTTCAATGCAAACAGCACTCGGCCTTTGGGGAAGATCAAACTCAGATGCCAAATTGGAGACCTCAAGTCCGAGGTGACGTGCTACATCATAGACGCGGACACTTCCTACAATCTACTGTTAGGAAGACCCTGGATACATGCAAACCGTATTGTCCCGTCTACTCTGCATCAGGTCATGAAATATGCCAATGATGAGGGGGAAGTTCGAATCCTAATTGCCGAGAAATATTCCTTCAGAGGAGTGGAAAACTTTCACACCGACTCCGTTTTCTACCTGGAATCCCAGGAGAAAGAAGAGGTGGACAGCGGCAATGAAGTCGACATTGAACCAGATCCTGAAGAAGATTGCTCGTGGGAACTGAATCTAGATGTAATGGGTCAGGATGAGAGTAATAATAATGTACCGAGCGGGGGTGAATGGTGCATTAATGAAGATTTTATTTTGGCGTACTTGTCTGATGTGTCCTCTAAAATGAACAAATAGAGAATGATCATAATGCAGGTACCAACCCTTGGCACACATTATGTGCACAGACATCTCTTACATTGCCAATCAAGTCATCATTCGCTTCAGATGAAGAAATAGAAGATGCACAGAAGGCTTTCTTTAAAGTCCCGTCCAAAAGGAAAGGGCAGAGGCCGATCTGCTTCGGTAAAGTTAAACCTGAACCACTCAAACGGGGAAGTTCAGAAGAAGATGATGGAACTCCTCAATTCCATTACCATGAACCTAATTCCGTCCAATTAATGAGACGAATGGGTATGACTTTGGTGAAAAACGGGGTCTCAACTTCGGGAAAGGAATACTAACACCAATTCGGATGTCTCTAACCCCCGAAGGAAAACCCCTAGATTATTACCAAAAAACCAAAAGAGGCTTAGGTTATGTCACACCTCCCTCTGTTCCAGAAACTAAAATCAGTAACTATCTGCGACGGGATCATTCATCCGGAACATCTTCCTGGGAGTCTGACGTTAGCGTCAGACCTTTCTTTAAAAGATTGACTGTGAACATGGTTTCAACTAGTCACCCAGATGAAGATGCAGGGGGTAATGAAGGGTTAATAGAATCGACCAATGACCCATGGATCAAGCGTCTTAACATCTTATGGGATATGCGTTTCGAACAACGCGAACCACCCACTGAAGATAACGTAATCCAGGTCAACATGGGAGATGAATCTGATCCCAAACCAATCTTCATAAGTGAAAGCTTATCATCATCTGAGAAAGAAGACCTTATATCTCTCGTCCAAGAATATATAGATGTCTTTGCTTGGAATTACGAAGATATGCCGGGTCTTGATCCAAAAGTAGCCATGCACCGTCTCAACATCGATCCGGATGCCAAACCCGTTAAACAACAGCAACGCCGGTTTTGTCCAGAGATCATGGAAGCAATCGAGTCTGAAGTGAAAAAGCTTATAGACTCAGGCTTTATCAGAGAGGAACAATACCTAGACTGGGTGGCCAACATTGTTCCAGTGCCCAAGAAAAACGGTAAGGTCCGTATATGTATCGACTTCCGTGACCTTAATGCAGCTTGTCTAAAGGACGAGTTCCCACTTCCCATCACCGATGTCATGATTGACAACACTTGCGAATATGAAAGAATGTCTTTCATGGATGGATTCTCCGGGTACAATCAGATCAAGATGCACCCTGAAGACGAAAAGCATACGGCGTTCAGAACACCGCTGGGGGGTGTATTGCTACACGGTGATGCCCTTCGGCCTGAAAAACGTAGGTGCAACTTACCAAAGGGCAATGAACGCTATCATCCATGAACATCTGCGTAAGAAGATAGAGTGCTACGTCGACGACATAGCGGTGAAAAGTCAACGTAAGGGTGATCATCTTGCAGACTTGAAGACAATGTTCGATCTCATGCGAACACATCAACTGAAGATGAACCCAACGAAATCATTTCTCGGAGTATCAAGTGGAAAATTCTTGGGATTTATTGTCACGTCCAAGGGAATTTTTATAGATCTAGAAAAGGTGCGCGCCATCCAAGACATGCCACCACCGAAAAATCTCAAAGAGCTCAGAGGCCTGCAAGGCAGATTGGCATACATCCGAAGATTCATATCTAATCTCTCGGGGCGCTGTCAACCTTTCTCGAAGCTTATGAAGAAAGGCGTGTCCTTTGTCTGGGATGAATAATGTCAAAAAGCGTTCAAGGAGATTAAGAGATATCTTACTCAACCGCCGGTTCTTGTGGCCCCGATATCAGGAAAACCGTTCCTGTTATATGTAAAGGCTATGGATCATTCTCTAGGAGCGTTATTGGCCCAGAACGATGATCAAGGGCAAGAGCAAGCCATTTATTACTTAAGCAGGACCATGATGGGAGCCGAACACCGGTATAATCCGGTCGAAAAAGAATGTCTCGCTTTGGTATTCACAGTTCAAAAGATGCGACATTACCTAGTCGGACAAATAATTCACGTCATCTCTAAGGTGAATCCCTTGAGGAATCTGATGACAAAACCGTCGTCTCTAAACTGCCGACTCGCAAAATGGGTCATTCTCTTATCACAATATGACATGCAATTTATGCCCCAAAAGGCAGTTAAAGGTCAAGCATTGGCAGACTTCTTAGCCGATCATCTTCTAATCTTGTTATGAACCTACATCTTCTAATCTTGTTTTGATGATTACAAACAATTCCTAATATTGTTTGTCTAGTGTTTATGTTTCTTATTAGGTATTCTAGACAAACAATGAGTTGGAGGATGGATGGATTGCGCATTCACGATCATATCCAATGGAGGCTGGCGGAGTAGTGGTTGAAGCCTTACAATTCATGTTAAAGATCCAAGTCAAGCTTCATCCGCAAGTGTACCAAGATAGAGCTTCGTTGAAGATCATCAAGCTTGGGTAATTTAGTTTAGGTTTTATATTATGTGTGTTAGTACTTTAAGCTCAATCATATATACACACACATTATATTGGTTTCCTTGCATATATATAGTTATATATATATATACAACACAAGTTTTGGTTTCATACATATACATATATGTTTGGTTTCCATGTATATATATAGTTATATATATATACATACATTGTTTTGAGTTTTCATGTATATAAATATGAGATTGCATATTTCATATTTATTATTGTGTTTCATATTTATTGCATAGAATATGTAATTATGTGAAAATATTATTTTCTTGGTTTATGGACTTAACAACAATTATATACATCTTTTATTAAGTCTACAAAATCATTTTGTATAGTTTCAAAACATGGTTTATGTCAAATGTCAAAATCATGTATGTTTAGTTTTTAAGTTTTGGACTAGTTTTATAAAATGATGAGTTTTTACTTTTGGAAAGTGCAATTCCAAAAATTCTTTTTGTAACATGTTTATTATCATGTTTATAAACATTTCCCAAAGTTTCATAATTTTTGGAATTTATTTGTTTTTTTAAAGGCATTCTTAAAATCAGATTTTCAGCATGAACAGTGCCTGTGCACGTTTATAAGTCGACTTATCAGAGTTGACAAGTCGACTTATGAAATGCTCTGGAATGTGCAAAATCTCTCTGCCAAGTCGACTTACACGACCTGTTAAGTCGACTTACATTAAGTCGACTTACGTAATTCATAAGTCTACTTATAGGCTGAAAAAATGACCGTAACGGCTAGTTACAAGTCGACTTATCACTGTAGCAAGTCGACTTATAACTGCATAACGGCTAGTTTTCCAGACTTCTTGTTTTTCGGGTTTTTTGTCTTTTTGCTGGGTTTTTCTTGTGTTTTGGGGTCTCCTATATATACCCCCTTATACCCAGCTCTAGATAGAGATCTAACAAGAGAAAAGGTTTAACAAGTTTTTAATCAAGGGTTTAAGTTTGTTTAAGGTGTTTAAAGCCTTGTTTAAGAGTTTGGTTTGTGAAGATAATTTCACAAGGGCTTGAGGAGATAATCTTTGGTGTTTGGGCTTCAAATCATCTCTCTCTCACTCTTGTCATTTATTGGAGAAGTTTTCTAAACTCAATCTAGCTTTACATTTTATTGTTTGATTATCATTTTATTAAGCTAGTGTTTGTATTGAGTTTAGTTGATTTTATTTATCTCTTTGTACACACACAACCATTGAGCTTATTATATTTGCATACATTGTATAATTAGGTTGTGGGTTTGTGTGACTTAGAGAGTGAGCCTACATTGTGTTCTCATCTATTATAGAGAACAATTTATTTGTTGTGAGCTTTCATTGTGAGGATCACTTGTATTACACTAGTACACCAAGAGGAGTGTGTGGTGAGAGACGGGGTTATCCCAAGAGTAGTGGCGTCGGTAGCCTAGAGAGAGGTGATAATTCCGAGCACTTGAGGGAGACACGGGCAAGAGACCAACACTTGAGGTTGTAATTAGTGTAGTTACATTGTGTGGATTGTAAAGTTTTCGGTTAGCTAGAAAACCGTATTGTGAGGTGTAAACGTTTTTTGGGTAAGCGTAGAAAACCCGGTGTGATAGTGGAGATCTCCTCGAGGTGAGGAGCGGGGACGTAGGTCAGGCGGACCGAACCTCGTAAACATATCGTTTTTTTTGTGTTTGCATTGGCGCACTTATTTTCATATTTATATTGCCTTTGTCAATTGCACATTGTTTATATTCCCACTATCTTATCTTGTTTGTTTCACCCTTGTATTAGTTGTATATCCTTGCATATATATCTCTTCATATATCATTCTTGCTAGGATATTTGTCAATAAGTTTTAATTTGGCATAAATCGGATTAGATTAGCATAAACCCTATTCACCCCCCTCTAGGGTTCCTTCCTAGCGGTATCAAGGCACTTTCAATTGGTATCAGAGCTTGGTGCTCTTTGATTTATGGTCTAACCACCTTGAGTTAAAGATCCAAGTTAGCTTTTTGTGCTAATCTAGTTTTGAGATTTATTGTTATCTTGCTTGCACTTAATTATAATTATGGATATATATGATGCATCTTGTTTAGGCTATGATCCTAGTGTTGCTCCAAAATTCAATGCTTTTCCCTATGATCAATGGTGCTTTAGATTTAAAATATTTGTTCAATCCAAAAATATCGATCTATGGGAAGTTATTGATTGTGCTTATATTGTGCCCATTTTGGAGAAATCCAAGTGGAGCAAACATGATAAGAAGATGTTTACTATGAACAAGCTTGTGTTAGAATTTCTATTAAATGCATTTGATTCATCTATGTCTAACAAGCTTGATTCTTTTGATAGCGCTTATACATTGTGGAAATTCATAGAAGCGCATCAAGGAAACTTGGAGGAGATCCGACGAGCTTTGGCGGTTTCCTCTTCAAGTTCTATTGGAGCATCACCATCATGCACACGACCACTAGGCGATAGCCCTAGTGTGATAAGCGATTCGGAATCCGATGATGATCTATCTATTAATGAACTCGCTTGTGCATATGATAGATTAGCGCATGCCTACAAAAAATTGCAAAATGATTTTATTGATTTAAAAAGCAAGCATGAAGATTTGAAATCCGATCATGAGTATTTAACTTCTAAGTTTGATATTATTTCTAATGAAAATATGATCCTTAAAGAAAATAATGAAAAATTAAAATCGGATCATGATTCTTTGCTTTCAAACTTTGACAAGTTAACTCATGAAAAAGATAATGCCATGTTAGAAGTAAAGAACATACAAAATGATGCTGCTTCATTCATAAATGACTATTTATGTTCTACTTCTAAAAATGCATATGTGCCCAAAAATGAAGATTTGAATCTTATGAAAAAATGCATTTCATCTTTAGATTCAACTTTAAAAATATGCTTGAATAACCATAAGAAGCTTATGGATATGTGTGCCAAGTCTAAGAAATCATCCACTCATCATGCACACATATATAGCAAAGTTTATAAGTGTTCTATTTGCGGCCGTAAAGGCCATCTAGCTAAATTTTACTATGATGCACACAAACATAAAAATATCAATGCTCCTTGTGCATCTCATGTAGCTTCTTCATCACATGTACACACACATGCACATAAAGTACATCATAAGCATGCTCATGTGTATCAATGTGATCTTTGTGGTCGTTTTGGTCATTTGGCCAAGTATTGTTTTGATTTGAAAAGAAAATCTAGTTTGCCGAATGTTTCTAGTAGACCACAAGTGTTTGAATGTGATATTTATGATAGATTTGGTCATTTGGCTAAGTTTTGTTATGATTTGAAAAAATGTTCAAACTTGCCAAATTTCTCAAGTAAACCACCTTTGTTTAATGATGTTTCTCATTTGTGAAATAATTTAAAAGAAAAATCTTTATTTGAAAATGATTTCCGTGCACGTCCACTTAGTCAACACAAATCATTTAACCTTCTTCATTGTACATATTGTAATCGGAATGGTCATGTGTACAATTTTTGTTTTGACTGTGTTAGCGCACCACATGTGCCCAAGAGGGTTCATAACCCTAGGGCTTTGAGCTTTATTGATAGGGGTCATGTCTCTAAACAATCCGGCACCAAGAATGCTTGGGTGCCAAAATGATTTTTTTTACCAAGAACTTTAGTGCTTTTAGTTTTCTTTTTCTTGGTTTTGTAAAATGTATTTTATATCTTTTGTGAAAACAAATCTTTTTATTGGTTAAATTATTTTGTTTTCATAATTATTAGTTTTCTTTTGATGAGAGGTTTGTTTTTATATAACCCTCCGGGTTTATTGGGTGTTTATTCCCAAACATTGTTTACCGGATGCAAAAATGTTTATATGGGTTAATACTAGCTCAAGAGATAGATATAGTTACCTCTCTTGATTTTTAAAAATCAAAGATGATTTTTAGTTTTTCCAAATCCATAGTTCATGATTCTTGTATGTTACTTTTGAACTATGAAAATTTTGCTTTGATTTGTTTTTTTTTTTGAATTCATTATATAAGCACAAATAGATGATTCAAATTTTAAATATGCTTTATAATGTATTCTATGAGTGGTTTGATCAAGTCTTATAAAGGAATTTTTTTGTTTTTGTTGATCAAACATCATTTCTGGTTTAAATGGTTGATTTATGATTTCATTTGGTTGATTTTTTTTCATTCGAAAACTCTTTTTGCATGATTCTCATGTTTTCTCTCTTTTGATTTCATAAATCTATTTTTTATACATGGTTTTTAGGCTTGTATTTTGAGACACCTATTAATCATGACATATCATTATGTGTTCTCATTATCTTGTTTGTATGTGAGTGATATCTAGCATATCTTTCATTTATGCTTGCTCACATTTGTTTGCCATGTTCATAATTGCATATTTTCCATATGGCAATTTGATAGGGGGAGCAATCCCTATACTATATGTTTATACTCACCTATGCTTTATGATAGGGGGAGCTTTCGCTCTCTTACTATTTTGTTTCCCCATTTTTGATGTTGCCAAAGGGGGAGAAACAAGTGGTTTGTGAGTATATTATAAGAGTATTATGTTTATTGTATAACTTATATACTCTTTGTGTAGATTGTTTATCATCATCAAAAAGGGGGAGATTGTTAGGTCTCATGTTATGAACCTACATCTTCTAATCTTGTTTTGATGATTACAAACAATTCCTAATATTGTTTGTCTAGTGTTTATGTTTCTTATTATGTATTCTAGACAAACAATGAGTTGGAGGATGGATGGATTGCGCATTCACTATCATATCCAATGGAGGTTGGCGGAGTAGTGGTTGAAGCCTTGCAATTCATGTTAAAGATCCAAGTCAAGCTTCATCCGCAAGTATACCAAGATAGAGCTTCGTTGAAGATCATCAAGCTTAGGTAATTTAGTTTAGGTTTTATATTATGTGTGTTAGTACTTTAAGCTCAATCATATATACACACACATTATATTGGTTTCCTTGTATATATATAGTTATATATATATACAACACAAGTTTTGGTTTCATACATATACATATATGTTTGGTTTCTATGTATATATATAGTTATATATATATATATACATACATTGTTTTGAGTTTTCATGTATATAAATATGAGATTGCATATTTCATATTTATTATTGTGTTTCATATTTATTGCATAGAATATGTAATTATGTGAAAATATTATTTTCTTGGTTTATGGACTTAACAACAATTATATACATCTTTTATTAAGTCTACAAAATCATTTTGTATAGTTTCAAAACATGGTTTATGTCAAATGTCAAAATCATGTATGTTTAGTTTTTAAGTTTTGGACTAGTTTTATAAAATGATGAGTTTTCACTTTTGGAAAGTGCAATTCCAAAAATTCTTTTTGTAACATGTTTATTATCATGTTTATAAACATTTTCCAAAGTTTCATAATTTTTGGAATTTATTTGTTTTTTTAAAGGCATTCTTAAAATCAGATTTTCAGCATGAACAGTGCCTGTGCACGTTTATAAGTCGACTTATCAGAGTTGACAAGTCGACTTATGAAATGCTCTGGAATGTGCAAAATCTCTCTGCCAAGTCGACTTACACGACCTGTTAAGTCGACTTACACTAAGTCGACTTACGTAATTCATAAGTCGACTTATAGGCTGAAAAAATGACCGTAACGGCTAGTTACAAGTCGACTTATCACTATAGCAAGTTGACTTATAACTGCATAACGGCTAGTTTTCCAGACTCCTTGTTTTTCGGGTTTTTTGTCTTTTTGCTGGGTTTTTCTTGTGTTTTGGGGTCTCCTATATATACCCCCTTATACCCAGCTCTAGATAGAGATCTAACAAGAGAAAAGGTTTAACAAGTTTTTAATCAAGGGTTTAAGTTTGTTTGAGATGTTTAAAGCCTTGTTTAAGAGTTTGGTTTGTGAAGATAATTTCACAAGGGCTTGAGGAGATAATCTTTGGTGTTTGGGCTTCAAATCATCTCTCTCTCACTCTTGTCATTTATTGGAGAAGTTTTCTAAACTCAATCTAGCTTTACATTTTATTGTTTGATTATCATTTTATTAAGCTAGTGTTTGTATTGAGTTTAGTTGATTTTATTTATCTCTTTGTACACACACAACCATTGAGCTTATTGTATTTGCATACATTGTATAATTAGGTTGTGGGTTTGTGTGACTTAGAGAGTGAGCCTACATTGTGTTCTCATCCATTGTAGAGAACAATTTATTTGTTGTGAGCTTTCATTGTGAGGATCACTTGTATTACACTAGTACACCAAGAGGAGTGTGTGGTGAGAGACAGGGTTGTCCCAAGAGTAGTGGCGTCGGTAGCCTAGAGAGAGGTGATAATTCCGAGCACTTGAGGGAGACACGGGCTAGAGACCAACACTTGAGGTTGTAGTTAGTGTAGTTACATTGTGTGGATTATAAAGTTTTCGGTTAGCTAGAAAACCGTATTGTGAGGTGTAAACGTTTTTTGGGTAAGCGTAGAAAACCCGGTGTGATAGTGGAGATCTCCTCGAGGTGAGGAGCGGGGACGTAGGTCAGGCGGACCGAACCTCGTAAACATATCGTTTTGTTTGTGTTTGCATTGGCGCACTTATTTTCATATTTATATTGCCTTTGTCAATTGCACATTGTTTATATTCCCACTATCTTATCTTGTTTGTTTCACCCTTGTATTAGTTGTATATCCTTGCATATATATCTTTTCATATATCATTCTTGCTAGGATATTTGTCAATAAGTTTTAATTTGGCATAAATCGGATTAGATTAGCATAAACCCTATTCACCCCCTCTAGGGTTCCTTCCTAGCGGTGTCAGGGCACTTCCAAATAGTTCACGACAACGGGACGCAATTCGTCAGCTTTGGGTTTCAGAGATTTTGTGACAAATTCAGAATCCAGAGTATCACATCTACGGCATATTATCCGCCTGCGAATGGTCTTGCAGAAGCCTTCAACAAAACCATAGTGAAGCTTCTCAAAAAGTTTGTTTCCAACAGCCGACGTGATTGGGACGAAAGGCTCGGCGAATGCTTATGGGCTTACTGTACAACGGTAAGGACCCCTACGAGAGCTACACCATTCTCTCTGATATATGGCTGTGAAGCTGTGTTGCCATTAGAGATCCAAATCACTTCTCTGAGAGTCACAATCATAACTAGACTAACAGAGGAAGAAAAACATCAATGGCGTCTGCAAGAACTTGAAGCCCTAGACGACAGACGACTTCAAGCTCAGCAGCAAATCGAATTGTATCAAGCCCGTATTTCCAAAGCTTATAACAAAAAGGTTAAGGAACGGATTTTCAAAAAGGGCGATTTGGTTTTGGCCAACAGACGACCTATGGTGATGACACACAAAACCAAAGGGAAGTTCAATCCTAAATGGGAAGGGCCCTTCGTGATAGAGTCGGTCTATTCAAACGGAGCATATCGCCTCATCAATCAAAAATGAGACATGCTCATGATACCAATTAATGGGAAATTCCTTAAGAGATATTTCCCGTAAATCATGTAGCTCCCTAAACCCCAGCTAAATCAGGATGGGGGTTGCCTATTTATAGTGTAATTCTGTTTGTATTTCGTCATGTTAACATTACACCTCTGACGATTAAAATTTTCTGAAATTATTCTAAGTGGTAATAAAGAGAATTTCATTTTCATGCTAAGTTAGCACTACACTTACGACATTCGCATTAGTTTTCATTGTCCTGAAATAGAATTCGACAAAAGAGATAATGAAAGGCGAAATGATATCATTTTCAGTCAATATTGTTAACTTGAATACAAAGCGACGATGAGCAAAATGAAAATGATACAAAATCTCTTAGCAAAAAAAAAAAAGAAATACAAGACCTAAGCATCAGGCTTCATCAACTTAAGAGACTTCAGCCAAGACTTGAAGGTGGAGAGTTTCTTCTCATGAGCCGCCCTGACCTGTTCCTTGATTTCTCTCCCGAGTTTAGCTTCAACAGGAGCAGCAGCAACAATGTTTCCATGAATCCTTTCAGCTGCATGGAGCGTGCAACAAAAATTAGTATAGATGTGATCGCTTTGAAGCTCAAAGCCTCTCCTAGCCGCCTTATGTTGAGCTAACTGGGCTTACTTTCGGTCCAATTCAGCCTCCAATCAAGCGATATCCTCTTCAATGGCATGAATATCGGAAACAACCCCTTTGATGTCAGTGTATACCCGAGTGTGCTGCCTCTGTAAGAGAGATATGCAAGCCTTCTTATCAGACAAGTCCCCGCGAAGGGTCTCTCGATGATGTAAATTCAAGATCGTGGCCAAGGAAAGAACTGCCTCCACTTCAGAGTTCAGATTGGTGCACTACAGCTTCTCAAAAGCTGCCAACTCTGCTTTCAAGAGAGTGATTCCTCCCTGACAGTGCTCAGTCCATGACGTATCCCCTGTATCCTTGATTGGGGCCAAACACTTGGTCAGGATGGGCTCACAATCCTCAAAAGAAGCACCCCCAAGGCTGATGAGATCAATAGTCATCTGTATCTAGTATTCCAATTCCTCAATTAATTTCTTCAGAGCTCTTGAGCGTGGAGGAGGAACGGTTGGATAAATCGGACCCGTATGCTCATCCTGAGTGGGTAATAGAGCGGCTTTGGAAGAAGGGCTTTCATGCGTACTTTCGTCTTGAGAAAGAGAAAGATAAGTAGATTCAGATCCCCTAACGGGCAGTGCCTCCGCGGCTTCAGCTTCCTCAGGAATAGAAGAGCTCGATCGAAGCATTTCATTCTCCCTACCAGTCAAACGCGCGACAGGCGCAGACTTCATCGCGTCCCCCATCAACTTAGTCCTTTTCGAAGTTTTGGCCATGATGGGCAATCGTTTACGAAACCTCCGGTCATACTCGCCTTGCTCAGCAGCAGAAAGAGCCTTCTTATCCGATCTTAAAACATGAGGTTCAGAAATAGGCGCTTCTGCAGGAATCTCCTCAGTTGTCTGTTCTTCGGGAGAATCAGCAATCGGTTTGCCCTCTTTGACCCCCATAGGAACCTCTTCTTCAGAAGGTTCTATGGTGGACAACTCTCTAGGAACTTCAACGGCTCCGATTGCTTCCTGTTCACAGGATAGATATTCTTCTATCCCCGGCAAACGAGTACTTGAAGACCTGCTCCTCGAACGATACAACTCCCGAATCTCATTTATACAGGAGCTGTAAGTATCATAGTCAGGGATTTGGAAAACTTCTTCAAACCAGTTGCGAAAATCTGCAACGGTAGAACAACCGGGCGGCGAATGAGGTAAAGTGAAGTACGCGTGAGTTCCTCCAGAAGAGAAGAAGTACCACGCACGAGCTCCCTCAGATAAATTCCTAACTTGGGCCAAGGCCGGGTTAGGATTGCCAACGTAAAGTTGATCATATCCAAACTGCCTAACAAATCTAGAAGGCATGTAAGGCTCGATGATGCACTTCTCCCGCAAGCGATAGACCAGGTAGCCCAACCTGACCATAAGAAGCCAGCTAAATGTGCCCTCTTCCAAAGAAGATGAGCCCTCAAAAAGAAAATCCATAAAGAGTGAATTTTCCACGTCAGCTCCGTCAAAGTTAGGAGCGCAGCAGAAAATTCTGTAATTGTCTCCCCGAGACAAAATCTGTCGAGCCCTTACTATGTAAGCACAAGTCCACGTGGCCGACTCAACCTCTGAATGAAGGGAACATAAGCATCAGCACCCTCCGATACTCCCGTCATCAAGGAAGGGCAATGCAGCACAAACCAGGCCACCAAGTACGTATACGACACCGGTATGCGTGGCTGAGGGTTTTTCCCGGCTTTCTTCCTGGCAGCCTTAATTCTTGAGGCACCGAGAAGATCGGAGGTCAACATCCCTAGGCCGTTTTGAATGCAGCCGACCATAGCAGTAAGGAGACTCACGGGTCTCCCATGCGCTAGCAAAGTAGCTAGATACACAACTTCAGCTAATATTGCCTCAATTGGTTTTGACGGTACTACGCACCGCTTCAACCAAACCATAAAGAAGCCCGCAAGAAGAGCTGTGTTAGAAATAGTGACTGTGGCCTGGTGGTGGAAACTTTCAAATTCGACACCAGCCTCGAAATCATCCTCTGCATGCTCTGTTTTATAAGTAGCATTGGAAGCCTTAATTCAAGCTTTGGCGTCCTTGGGAGAGATAGCTGCAACACGAGATACGGCTACATCTTTCCGGTTCAAGTTTTGAAAAAGGTATTCCGCCCACGTGGTATGCATAATGCCCCCTCCACGCATTCCAAAGACTTGGGAACATATGTGGAAGTGACACATCAACTACCAGAAAGTAGCGTAAATCTCCGGGTGAGCCACTTTTAGTAGGGAAAGCTCCTTGGTAGTGGGGATGAACTCCTCGTAGGGCGTATTTCCAAGCGATAACCCCGACACTGCTTGCATCTCATGAAGAGCAAAACCTAACTCTCCTGTAGGTGTGAAGAACGTGCAGCTATCCAGGTTATATTTCTCCAACATAGCGAAGAAGTTGTGATAACTCTGCACGACACCCCGTCGAGTAGCTAACACGGGAATCGTGAGACCCGATCGAGCGAGCGACTCCTTAAGTTCCTCAAGAACGAAGTCAACCATGTGGGTCCACCAACATCCTTCTCCAGAACAAACCCATCCAGGGGATCTGAACATCTGGGTAGAGAATTCACCTTGAGTTGCAAGGAATTGGCGGATAAAGATGTTCGCTGGACGTGGCATCTCCTTAACCTGATCCTTCTTCTCAAATAAACCAGGTCTCAATCCCTTGAGTTGCCCTCCGATTTGTGTGCGAGCCCGTCGACCAGATCCAAGCGACACATTCTCCTTCTCTTTGACTATGTCAAAGGTCAAACCCCGACGACAGCTTGCATTAAAAAAGTAAGAGAGTGGGTACATCCTCTTCATGTTCGGAAGGAAAAAGAAGCGATTGTTAACTCTTCACAATAGCTTCGAATCTTCTGCATGTATGAGGTGATCATCGACTGGTATACGATCTCCGAATATGAACGCTGGTTTGGAAAATTGGGCACGACCGTTAGGGGTCTCCATGTCTAAATCAGTAATCAGAATCCTGAGAGTAGAACATCGGGAGAATTTAATCATGTCTGTCCTCTCCGAGTCAGAGAGAGTATACAGCGGAATTCTGTTTTGGAGATTGAAAATTTCATCCGTGTCAGGACCGCCAATATACCCAAAATGGTGCTCTTGCGAAAGCGGCACGTTTGGAAGAAGCACTGCACAATCAAAAGTAGAAGTTAGTAGCTGAAAACAAGTTACTAACTAAATACAGAATCAGAAATCCCAAAACGCGAGAGTCAAGCCTCGTGTCAAAAAATTTTAGACACGGAGGTCGAGCCCCACGTTAGAAACTCCTAACGCGAGGGTCGAACCTCGTGTTGAAAAAAACTTGAACGCGAGAGTCAAGACCCACATGGAGTCCCAACTCCGCGTTTTCATTGAACAGAAATGAGTCATCTTCCTCGTTATCAAGAACCCATCTAGGGTTTTCAAGAACTTGCTAAGGAAAGTTATTTCAGTCAACACTCACCACGATAGGGAGGACCCTGCGATGGCAGCGTTGATGGTGATGCTCCCGCAGGAACAAGAACACCACCGGCGTCCTCAGCCGATGGCATTTCGAAAGTTGCTCTGGCGACTTTCTTGGAGCTCGAACCCATTCTCCGAGGTGCCATCGATACAGTCAATCACAGGAAACGCTTTTGATCGAGAGAGAGATAGAGTTCGTCAGAGATCTCGTCGAAATCAAACGAGAGTTCTCGTTCTTGGAAACAGCCGAAAATTTTGAGAGTCAAGTGACTCTTGACGTGACCA
Source organism: Asparagus kiusianus (assembly GCA_022839385.1). Taxonomy (NCBI): domain Eukaryota; kingdom Viridiplantae; phylum Streptophyta; class Magnoliopsida; order Asparagales; family Asparagaceae; genus Asparagus; species Asparagus kiusianus. The sequence goes on from BQKN01061735.1 coordinate 77,286, forward strand.
CTCAGTTCTATTTATAACAGCCGTCAAGCTGTTATAATGGCACGGGATTCTAGGAGTGAATCCCAACCATCTTTGAAATGTGAAGTTCACAATCGCGTTCAAACTCCTAAAGGCAAGGCTCAAGTCAGCGTCACGAAGGCCTGAACCTCGCGTTTTGAACCCCAAACGCGAAGGTCATCCTAGCGTTGCCATCCTTCTAAATCCTCAAAGGCATGAGCCCCCTTAACAGAGTGTTAATCAAAACCTCTGTATCTCTTCAGCTAAATACAAATCCTCATTGGGTTAATATTACACCCCAAACAATCGTCATCACCACAGAGTTTGAGTTTAGCTGGCATAAAATACCAGTGTGGCTATAACTCCTCTGTCAGAATCCACTTATTAATTCTCATTAACAGAACGATAAGTCTCTAAAATCATTCACATCATTGTCAATCTATTAGCTCTCCTCAACAGAGTAATAAATAATCAGTTTTCAACGGGATAATGAATTTCCCCAAAACCTTGTTCAAATCACAAATATCACAATTCATCGCTCTGATGATAGAACACTTAGCAATTCTCCCCAGCGAGACACAAAATTATTTCCCCCCACAGACGTCACGTTAAAATTACACCTCTGACAAATATCAACTTATCGACTCTCTCTAATAGAGCGATAAGTCCTCAAAATTGCCCCGATCGCAATCTCTCTCCTGTCATGTTAAAATTACACCTCTGACAAATATTAACTTATCGACTCTCTCCAATAGAACGATAAGTCCTAAAAATTACCCCGATCGCAATCTCTCTCCTGTCACGTTAAAATTACACCTCTGACAAATATCAACTTATCGACTCTCTCCAATAGAGCGATAAGTCCTCAGAATTGCTCCGATCGCAATTTCTTTCTCGTTACGTTAAAACTACACCTCTGACAAAAATCAACTTATCGACTCCCCCCAATAGAGCGATAAGTCCTCCAAATTGCTCTGATCGCAACGTCCTTTCCTGTTATGTTAACCTCACACCTCTAACAGTCTAAACCCTCTTATTTGAACCCTTTTTTATCCCGTTATATAAGAGGTGTTCTCATAAGATCCCCAATGGACTAAGTACTTTTCAGAACTATCCTTAGTGATAATAAGGAAAAGTTCGGAATCTCCCCACAGGAAAAAATCCACGCCAAGTTAAAATTACACCTCTGGCGCCTATGGACTTCTTTCAGTGTTTAAAGTTAAAATAACACAGGAAGAATTCTACTCTTTAGCTCTGTTCCATGATAATGATTTAACATTTATCCCCAACATTGTGAAGTTTTCTAGAGTTATCTTAAATGATAATAAAGGAAACTTTCTAAATCCGGGTTATCATGGAAATCTATGCTAAGTCATGGATACACCTCGGGCGTTTCTCATGATTTGTTACTTAAAATCAAAACATGACCAATACAAGAAACAAAGAGGGACCAATATCACTTTTTATTAAAGAGCTAGAAGAAAGTGATACAAAACAACCTTGTTCTTGTTAAAAGAACATTACAAAAACCAAATTTACTCACGCATCAAATCAAAAGAGATAAGCTGAGCCTTAACTTCAGCTAACTCCTCCTCGTGAGTAGCTCGCACCATGGCTTCAGCCTTCACTCAGAGTTCCTCCTCACTGGGTATGATGGTGGCCGCCACTTCGTTCCTGGCCTGTTCTAGGGCTTGAGCCTGTGTATGATATTCTAAAGTACCACTTGCATTCTGGGTACTAAGGATATTGACAATGCCTTCTTCGCGGGAAAGTTCAGCCTTCAATCGTAGGACTTCGGCTTCAGCTTCAACAAGTCTGTCCCGAAGCGAATTCATAGAAGCGGTTGAGCATTCTAGTTCTGCTCACTTCCGAATGTTATGCTCACGAAGCTCCACGATCTGACGCTCTTTCTTGGCTAAGTCCCATTCCATCGCTTCTCGGCGAGCCGCTTCTGCGACTTGAAGACCAGCCAAAGTTGACATGATTTGCGGCTGAAGTTCTTTGTGGCCTAATGTCTCGAAGCGTTGTAATTGTTCTTCCAAACGAAGAATAATTTCTGAATAGCACTCGAACCACTGAGTGTTGCCCACACTCCTGACTCCATTCAAGCCTGCCTCTAGAAGAGGTCGAAAGGAGTTCAAATTTCCCTGGCCATTCACCATGTATTCAACCACCGTCTTTGCACGGCTATTTAGATATACCAGAGAGATCTAAAGAAATTCAGGTGCGTCGGCGAGACTGGAAACCATAGCCGAAGACGCCCCTCTAGCCATCGAAATTGGTGCGGGGGATACTGGTGCCGAAGCTGCAGAAGCGGTAGTAACATTCAATTGTGAGGGGCTTGAGGTCAAAGCCATCATCGCCCTTGCCTGAGATGTGCTTGGTCGTGCCTCTGCTAGAGTAAGAGAGATCTTCAGCAATGCGGTAGGCGAAGCAGCTACAGTAGATGAGGCAGGTAGAGGCTGCTCTTGCACAGGAGCTGACACCGGCACGAGCTGTTGTTCCAAAGAAGGAGTCACAGCAATAGTCTCAGGCAACGCTGTAGGTGAAGTAGTTGCTATAGGTGAGCCGGGTGAATGTTGCTCTAGTAAAGGAGTCGACGCCGGCGCAAGTTCTTGCTCTGAAGAAGGAGCTGCAATAGTAGTCCCAGGAGTAGGTGAACCTGCACAAAAAAATGGTCAACGTAGAAAAAGCGTGCGGAATAAGTCGAAACAAACGAAGCTTACCAGTGAGATAGAAAGGAGTGTAACCAGATGCTTTATCGGATGGAGCCTTGGGAGCATCGTCAAAAGTGGTGATGTCATCCATGGAATCATGTCCATCGTCTCCTTCATCGTCATCGGGCACATTGCCAATTTTAGCATCCTCTTCACCTTTATCTTCGTCACCTTCATCACCAATCGAGGAACCCTCATAATCAACTCGCTCCTCATCATCCCGAGTAGCTGAAGGTTCGGGAAGATTGGTGTCGGTAGCTGGTTTAGTCATAAGTCCCGTTGTAGGACTAGGAATTAAGTCACCAGCTTGTGACATTAATACTGAAGGAGGAGGGGATGGATTCTTTTCGAGACCCCCTGGTTCCGATGCAGGAGACTTAGGAAGGTCCATCACTGGAGCAGATTCTGCATCTGCAGCCATTAATTCGCTCTCTTTGTCTTCAGTGGGATGGTATGAAGATGCCTCACTTGATAAGGCTAGACCATGAGAACGAAGTCCAGTTCTATGTGGCAGGCCTGCAATGGAAGATTCTTGTTGTTCTTCATCTTCAGCAGCTCTGATGGCATCAGCCATCAACTTAGGTTTTTGCCGGCCTTTAGGGGGAGGAGAATCAACCATCAGCTTCTGACGGATTTGTTTATCGTATCGCCTAGCTTCATCCGCAGAGAGTTTTCTTTTCCCCATCGCTCTCGTCGTGGGAGACTCAACCACTTGTTGTTCCTCCCTTGGAATAGGCTTAGCTGTTTGTTCCTCTTCCTGTCCAGCAGGCTGATTCTCAATGGACAGGAACTCATCAATCCCTCTCAAGCGGGATGTCTTTGACCCCCTTCTTGAAGCATACATATGCCTAATGTCTTTTAGGCAAGATGAATTCAAGTTGTAATTGGGAGTCCGGGAAGCGGCGAAATACTAATTGCAGAAGCTTATGGAGGTATAGGAGTTGGGTGTTTTGTGGGGAAGCCTGAAAGTTGCTTTGGTATAACCTGCTACAGAATAGTACCAAGCCCTGGCCCCTTCATATATGTTGCCCACAGCTGAGAGCTGAGGACAAGGGTTCCTAACGTACAACTGATCATACCCAAATTGGCGAGCGAACCTATAGGGCTGGTAGGGCTTGAGGAAACAGTGAGCGCCTTATCGGAAGATCAAGTAACCTGGCCTGATAGAGAGCAGCCAATGGAAAACACCCCCGCTCAGCTGAGTGAATCCATTAGGACCCGCTACGTCCTAATATTCTGCTCCATAGACGCCGCCTTCAAAATCGGGGAAACAACGCCATATATGGTAGTGGGTGTCCCGCGACAAAATTTGGCGAATTCTAACCATGTATCCCCCTTCCCATTTTGCAGATTCTAATCGTTGCACGAATGGGATGAATGAGTCTTCCGAGGGAGAGGCCGCACTCATTAGAGGAGGACAGTGGAGCACATACCAAGCCATCAAATAGGTATACGGCAATGGTATCCGGGGATTGGGAGTTTTGAAAGATGTGTGGCCCCCAGACTCCACTTCGGTAATATCAATAAAATCCAAGGCCAACTCCCGCAGTCTACTCTGCAAACGGCCCACCATGGCGTATAACAGATTCGATGGCCTCCCATGAGCCAGAAGAACAGCGGGGTAGATCACCTCAACAGCAAGAGCATCGATCGGCCTAGTATGAACGACGCACCACTTGAGCCACAGCATTAAGTATCCAGCCAAAAGCACCGTATCAGAAATAGGGAGCAGAGCTTGGTAGTGGAAACTTTCAAATTCTGTATGAGCCGGGAAAGCATCTTCCTTGGCCTCATTGGTGTAATGGGAAGTAGCATCGTCGATTCGGGCTTGGACCTCCTCCAAAGTATTCGCAGATAACCTGGACACTGAGGCCCCCTTATTGGTCAAGTTCTAGAATAAATATTCCACCCAAGACACTTGCTTAATGCCGCTTCCTCGAGCCCCTGTCAGCTGCATATAGATGTGGCAGTTCAAGGTGGCGCGCCTAAGGCGTGACAGTCTACTGTGTCGTGCAAATTACAGGAGTACCACAGCAGTTACCAAGCAGTTACACGATGATTTTTTTTGAAGTCCATGTGTCAGAATATCTAAAATAGAACGTGTGCTGATGTGGACAAGCAGTTAAACCACGAAAAAAGGTGGTTAAAGGTCGTGGGGAACAGTTTCAAATAGGAAAGAGCGTGGTTATAACTGTCCCTTTGGCCGCGGCAGTCCACGCTGCCGCGCCAACAGCCGCGGCAGTGTTAGCTGTCGCGGCCAAAGAACAGTTGTCTAGTCAGTTGTTTCGCCCCTATTTCTACTGTGGTGCACTCCTACCGCTATAAATACCTCCCTAGATACGAAATAAAGGACAGAGAGCAGATTGGAGCAGAAAAGGCTTGAGCTTTTGAAGATTTTGAGGAAGAAAGAGAGAATTTTCACCCTTCATAAACAGTGTTTGGTGATTCCTAGAGATCTAAACTCAGACTTGATCTTTGGAAGAGTGAATATCTTACATCGATAAGATATTCGCTTCAAATCTCTACTTCGATAAACGAAGAAAGGATCTCTAAACAACCTCACGATCTGCGAATTGGTGGTCCACGAGCCAAAGCACTCCCGACACAGGCAAAGTCCCACAAAAGCAGTAGTTGATAAACGACTTCTGTGTTATTTTCTCAAAAGTTGTAATTTTATTTAATTTTCATTGTAACCTTCTGTAAACGATCGAAGTTTAATAGAATCTGCAATGGAAACGACTTTCGCTGAAAACAAACTGGCGACCACAGTGGGAGCCAGCGACCTCGCTGCCGAGGCCGCAGTGTCGCAGTCGATCAAGATCATCGTTAGTGAAGAGATCGAATATGAATTCGATCAAGCAAAATTCGAGGAGTATTTGTCATCCTCATCCTCAAAATCTTCCTCGCCTCGCAAGTGCAGGAAGATTTCACCTTCCAAGAAAAATTTCAAGTCTGCAATCCCAATGAAGGCTGCAGGTGAAAGTTCTTGCCCGACTGCTGCTAAGGACTCTGCCTGCAACATCCCTGCTCCAAACGACTCCACACACATTAAGGAGTGTCTAATGAATAGCTCACCGGTGCTGACGAAGAGGGCTCGTCAGAGACAGCGTCAGTGCCGTGCTCGTCAATTGGCTAAGGCCTTACAACAAACCGACGGGGTCCATTACTATGCAGACCTAGAGTCGAGGAAACATAAAATGACTCAGTTGCCCCAACGGCAAAATAATCATATTTCTGCACAACTTACGACGGAGGAATGGACCCTCGTCAAAAGGGCTCGTTCAACCCTTAAGGAACGAATACAAAGGTGTCAGGTGAAGGCCGCCCGTGCCCGCGCTCTTCGTCAACAAAAACAAGGAATTAAGAAGGAGTTGGTGTCTGAAAAGCCACCAAGGAACCGTAGAGTTTGGATGCCGAAGGCGTCGTGAACATCCGTTCCGGGCCCGTCTGCTGCATCACCAGTGAAACCCTGGGTTAGCCCAGATTTATCCAAATTCAAGATCACCATGGCGGATCGTCTCAGTCCTTCGGCTGACGATCGAGGCAAAACCCCAGTCAAAGAAAACCCAAGTCCAGCAAATAAACCCGTAGTGGTTTCTTATACAGGGGGTCGTAAACACCCTCCTGTCAGAATTACCCCAATCCAAAATGAGAGAATACCAGTTCATTCTCGTCTAGGACCCATGAAGACTCCACACCCGCAAGGGGGTGGATTTAAAAATTTAACCTTGGACCTCCCAGAAGCGACGACTAGTCGTCCTGTGCATGTTAACAAGGTTCCCAAACAAAAGATATGTTGCTCAAATCACAATAATGATGAGCTGTACTATCAAAATAACAATCACGAAAGAGAATTGTCCGAGAAGATGAGTCTCATTGTGCTTGCGAGAGACTTATTAAGGCAGTATTGACGGAATGTAGTTGCTCAGAAGCTAGGGCAAAACGAGTTTTCGTATTTCAAAGACTTTCGACCGGAGCGTCAAAATCCAAAATGAGACGTTTCAACCAGAGGAAACCTGCAGTGTGGCAAGATGAATTCCCTGAGGTCACCATTAATATGATCGGCAGAGGAAAACAACAATTAATCAATCTTGATCCTGATTTCTCTTCAGAAGGGAGAGTTGAGCGGGGTCTTTCTTAAAGAATGTCGCGGTTGCAACGAAGGGCCAACCGATGCCGAGACTACAAAAGAATGCACGAAGGGTTATCGTCAGAGGAGGAACTGTCAGATACTTGTTCTGCTATTGCTTCAGACGATACCACGTCCAGTGTGGGGCGAATCAGAAAATCATTCGCAATCATGCCAGATCAATTGGCTTAGATACTACAGGAAGCATTAGCCAAACAACGCGAAGAAATTAGAGCAGAGATCAAAACCAAGATGGAGTTGACGATGCAGCAGATGCGAGATTTGCAAGCTCAACAACATCAACCGAAATCGAGCCAGAAGGCAGAATCCAGTCAACGTAACATTATACCTGTGCGTATAGCTGCAGACGATGATAAAGAAGACGAGACTATCTTTGATGATCCTCTTATGGACAAAGATAATTCTGGAAGTGGTTCGGTCAAATCAGCTACTCAGCCTTAAATTTATCTGAAGAAAACTGAGGAGGAAGACAGGAAGATGCAAGATCTCGAGAGCAAAGTCAACGCTCTGATGACGGCCCAAGAAGTGAAAAAAGGGGCATTCCATACCCATACCCAAGGGAGTGGGATCTGATTCCTTATCCCCCAAAATTTAATTTGATTAACTTTACTCCTTTTGATGGCAGGGGTTCACCAACTCAGCACTTGATCTATTTCAAGTCACATCTTGGCGCAATATCAGGAAATGAAGCTCTGATGGTCAGGTCATTCGTAGGAACCCTCCGTGGGCCTGCCTTCGATTGGTACCGACGCCTTAAACCCGGAAGCATCACTAGCTGGGGAGATATGGAAGAATTGTTCCTCACCAATTTCTTCGACGACGACACAGAGGTCTCTATTGGCACGTTGTTGGACAAGAAGCAGAAGAATGGGGAGTCGGTTGATGTTTTTGTCAAACGATTCTGGAACAAAGCGGTGAACTGCCGAGATCCACTCACAGAAAAATTAATCCTACAGACATGTCATAATAACTTATCGTTGGATGTATTAGAGGTCATGGGGGTTGTGTCCTCTAAAACTTGGAAAGAGTTGAAAGTGTGAGGTGAGCAAGCTGAACGCTTTCTCAAGAGGAAGAATTTGGAGAGGGGTCAGCCACCAGTTAATAATCAAAAACAGAACTTTAATTCTCGAGGCAGAGGGAGAGGGTCTGTAGCTGCTGTGGATGCGCATCAAACGTCACAACAGCCGCCGCAATAACAACCGCAGCAATCATCCTTCCAGTTGGCACCAAATCAGAATTAACAGCCTCAGAAGCAGTTTAAAACCTCTGAACCCAGATTCCCAAAGGAGTATTCGTTCAAAGATGATGAAGTTCCAGTTATCTTCAAATATTTGCTAGATAACAATAAGATCAAGCTTCCACCGATCACAAACCAGGAAGAAGCGAAGAAGACTAACGACCCAAAGTACTGTGCATATCACAGAAGGGTCCACCATCCCACTAAGGCGTGTTATGTCTTGAAAGACAAAATACAAACCTTAATTGATGTTGGTATTGTGACGCCGAAGCCAAAGGAGAAGAAAGTAGGCGCAAACGCGGTCTCCATTAGCTTCGGATCGGTTCCTTTATCCTGGTTTCAAGCTGAGCCAGTATCAAAGGTCAAGATGCAAACTATCAACGATGACCCTCATGGACAGCGCAAAAAGGACTAGTGTCACACACGACCCCTAACGGCGAAATCCTTTAGGTTCATCCGGATTTGCTTGAAGATGAACAGTGGACGACATCCACGTCGAAGAAGAAGTCAAAAGGCAAGGGAAAAGAGAAGTCCTGTTATTGGGCCTCGGCAATTCCTAAGAAGGACGATGAAGAGATAGCAGCTTTACCATTTTCTGATGAAGAACAGGAAGTTTTCGCTACCAGAAGTGGAAACGAATTCAGTTTCAACTACCCAAGCGCGTCCGAGCAATTAGCCGAGCAGGGGGGAGAGAAAGTTGTACCTATCAAGACTTTAAAAGAGCTGGGGGTGGTTACAACTCCACCTTTAGCAACCGAAAAATCTCAGAAAGTTGTTAAGCAGAAAGAGAAGGAACCTCAACCCAAAGAAGTTCAACTTCTGAAGCAGCCTCGTTTCAATCGACCAATTGGACGAGACAAACCAGAAAGCTTGAATACTCCATACCGCTTCGACGTCATGACTTAGTTAGTTAATATCCCAGCAAGGATCATGCTATACGAGTTGTTGCGCCTCTCGAAAGAAACCAGAGAAGCTTTACAAGAAGCTTTGGCTGATTCTGAGGTATTCCTCACTCATATCAAGCCAACTCCTGAAGAGCCAGAGTCATCAGTGCAGCATTGCAATCTGGCAGCCACCAAATTTCCTTGCATTGCTTTCACAAAAGAAGATATGCAAGTCAGGAATTCAAAGCATGATAGACCGTTATATTCTACTGGATATATCGGTTCGAACGTGTCAACCGGATTCAAGTCGATCCGGGTTCCCCTATTAGCATCATGCCACTTCGGTTGATGTACCACCTCGGAATTCCCGCTAGCAAGTTAGCCTCCACAGGAACCGTTATTTACGGATTTAACACTAGTGGGTCAAGACCGTTGGGAAAAATCCGGGTGAAGTGTCAACTCGGAGATTTGAAGTCTGAAGTCACCTGCTATGTGATCGATGTGGAGACTTCCTATAATTTACTGTTGGGTTGTCCATAGATCCACGGTAATCTTATAGTTCCCTCCACCCTCCATCAGTGTTTAAAGTATGTCGACACTAATGAGGAGGTCAAGACGGTGGTCGCGGATAAGCAACCATTCAAGGGGTTAGAAAATTACTTTACTGACTCCCTTCTTTATGGTGCTGAGTCTGATACTGAACCATCGGCCCATGGCACGCATAGCGGAGAAGAAGCTGATATCGAAGCCGGGCTCGATTATAGTGAAGGTCTTGTACTAAATGACATTGAACCTCTTGTAATTGATCTTGACGGTGATGAATCGTCGGACGAAAGTTGTAACTGGCAACTTGCCAATGAAATAATAAAGGATGATTTAGAGTATTCGCCTTGTCTTGATAATGTAATGCAGGAATTGTATGACGATCCTAGTCTACACATGCCACTTCGCTCGTCTTGCACGACGACAAAATATCTTCAAAATCCAATTGGAACAACTGTGATCCTACCCGCAAAGACAGGGAGTGAAAAAGAAATAATCTTTGGAAAAGGAGATCCATCCCCAACTCCTGATCTTTTCTTGGACACTAATTCGGATGAAGAAGAACCCGGGCGACATTTCTCTCGGTATAGTTCACAGGCAAATGATTACATGAGGAAGCAAGGCTATAACCTCTCACTCGGTGAAGGTCTTCATTTTGGTCAAGGCGCCAGGGTTCCACCCCGTCCTACCTACGTACCAAAAGGGAAACCAGATAATTATTACTGTTATAAAAGAGGTCTAGGTTATGCTTCGTCATCTGATGACGAATATTGCCAACAGATTATTAGCCAACTGAGAAACGAGAGTGGGCATTCATCCGATACGTCAATGTGGGACTCTGACGTGAGCATTGGAGAGAGATTCAAAGCATTAATGTCGAACATGGCGACAGTTGATCCTTCCACGACCGAAGGAGACGATCAGTTGCCTATTTGGGAAGATCCTTGGATGCATTACATGAATATCCAATATGGCGATCGATTTGAGCAAAGAGAACCTCCTACTGAGAATAAAGTAGTCCAAGTTAATATGGGTGATGAAGCTAATTCGAAACCTATATTTATCAGCGGTGATCTTCCACCGGATGAAAAAGAGGAACTAATCGCCCTCGTTAGAGAGTATATCGACGTTTTCGCTTGGAATTACGAAGATATGCCGGGACTCGACCCAAACATAGCAATGCACAGACTCAATATAAAATTGGATGCTAAACCTATCAAGCAATAATAAAGACGGTTTCGTCCGTAAATTTGGAGGCAATAGAAGCTGAAGTTAAAAAATTGATTGATTCAGGTTTTGTCAGAGAAGAACAACACCCTGATTGGCTAGCCAATATCGTTCCAGTTCTAACAAAGAACGGGAAAATCAGAATTTGCATTGACTTCAGAGATCTGAACACCGCCTGTCCTAAAGACGACTTCCCGTTATCCATTACAGACGTCATCATTAACAATATGCGCGGGTTTGAGAGAATATCATTTATGGATAGATTTTCGGGGTGTAATCAGATTAAGATGCATCCGGATGATGAAAAACATACAGCATTCAGAACACCCCTTGGTGTATTTTGTTATACTGTTATGCCGTTCGGGTTGAAGAACGCCGGTGCTACATATCAACGAGTAATGACGAAGATCTTTCAAGAACATCTGCGGAAGACTGTTGAATGCTATGTTGATGACCTGGTCGTTAAGGGCCGTGATAAAAACGACCACATTAAAGATTTGAAGACGATGTTCGATCTTATGAGGGGTCATCAGCTAAAAATGAACCCGACTAAATCCTTCCTAGGAATGTCGAGCGGTAAATTTTTTGGATTCGTCGTCACCACAAAAGGTATTCATATCGATCCTGATAAAATGAAGGCGATACATGAGTTGCAACCTCCGAGAAATCTTAAAGAACTCAGAGGATTGCAAGGTCGATTAGCATATATCCGTCGGTTTATATCAAATCTGTCCGGAAAATGTCAGCCGTTCTCCAAACTCACAAAAAAGAGCGTGTCGTTCATTTGGGATGAAGCATGTCAGAAGGCGTTCGAAGATATTAAAACATATCTGGCGAACCCACCTATTCTCGTTGCACCGAAATCGGGTAGACCGTTTTTGATTTATGTCAAAGCAACGAGCCATTCGTTAAGTGCATTACTTGCACAAGACGACGATAACTGTCACGAACAAGCAGTATATTACCTGAGTCGCACATTGGTAGGAGCTGAATCTCGTTATCCAATGATCGAGAAGGAATGTCTTGCCTTGGTATTTGTAATCCAGAAAATGCGACATTATTTAGTTGGACAGACGATTTATGTCATTTCCAACATAAACCCAATCCGCGTATTCATGACCCAGCCGGCCTCCATGAATTGGCATTTAGCCAGATGGGCTTTACTCTTATCGCAATATGACTTGTACTTCAAACAACAAAAATCAGTTAAAGGACGAGCTATTTGCGATCTTCTAGCGGAAAATCCTACGAAAGATATAGTCGAATTATATGACGATCTGCCAGACGAAACCCACAAAGTTAATACCACCTCACATCAACAAGTATGGCAGTTGTACTTCGACGGGGCTTCTCGTGCAACCAATGTGGCAAGTGCACCCGGATGTTCTAAAATCTCCTCAGGAGTGGGGGTCGTTTTAGTTTCCCCGGAAAAGCATGTCTTGCCTAGAGCATACTCATTGACCAAACCATGCTCTAATAATGTGGCCGAGTATAATGCATTGATAATCGGACTCAATTTTGCCAAAGTGCTAGGGGTTGAATACCTTGAAGCTTTTGGGGATTCTCAACTGATAGTTAATCAGATACGAGGAGAGTATGAAATCAGAAATCGAGACCTGATTCCATACCACCAGGTGGCCATCGAGATGGCAAACTCGTTTGAAGGATTTTTCATCGAGTACTTTCCACGTCTCCAAAACGCGTATGCAGACGCATTGGCGGCATTATCGGTATCCATGGCTTAACCTCCCGAAATAGAGCAATTGATTACAGTGAGGACTCACCAGCTTATTGTTCCAATTTACGATCCGAATGCTAAAGAAGCATACTCAACAGGAGTTGAACCCGAAGTTCGAGATTGGCATTTTCCCATTATCGACTACGTCCTACATGGTATATTGCCTGAAGATGTAAGAGAAAGGGAATCGATTCGGCGAAGAGCGCCGAGATTTTACTACAACGCCACAGCGCAAATGTTGTATCGACGATCGTACGATGGTATTTTACTCCGTTGTCTATCCGGCAAAGAAGCGGAACAAGCACTCAAAGAGGCGCATGATGGGATATGCGGTGCACATCAGCCCGGTCCTAAACTCTACGATCGACTTAGGAGAATCGGGTATTACTAGCCAACTATGGTAAAAGACGCAGTCGACTACACACAAAAATATGAAGTGTGTCAGTTACATGCAAATTATATGCACCAGCCTCCTGAGTATTTACACCCATCGGCGACATCATGGCCATTCGAAACTTAGGGAATGGATATCGTAGGTCCTATTTTCCCACCTTCGGTTAAAGGGGACCGTTTCATTCTAGCAATCACCGATTACTTCTCAAAATAGGCAGAAGCAGTTCCACTTAGAGAAGTAAAGACGAGTGATGTTATCAAGTTTATCAAACACCATATCATATATCGGTATGGTGTTTCAAGGCGAATAGTACACGATAATGGTCCTCAATTCGTCAGCAACGCATTCATCAAATTCTGCGGCAAATTCGAGATTAAGGATGTTTCATCGACTACTTATAATCCCACAGCTAACGTATTGGCCGAAGCTTTTAACAAGACTATCATCAAGATTCTGGCAAAATTGGTGAAAACTAATAAACGAGATTGGGACGATAAAACGGCGAAGCCCTGTGGGCTTATCGTACAACTGTCTGTACGCCAACTGAAACAACCCCGTATGCCTTAACATATGGGTGTGAAGCCGTCCTTCCATTGGAAATACAAATCCCTTCCCTCCGTATCGCTCTCGCGACGGAAATGACAACGGAAGAACATCATCAGAAACGTCTCGAGGAATTAGAGATGTTAGATGAAAAGCGCTTGGAAGCTCAGTAACAGATCGAGTTTTATCAAGCTAGAATTTCCCGGGCTTTTGATAAAAGCGTCCGGTGATGAAGTTTTAAAGAAGGAGATCTGGTTCTTGCCGTCCGAAGACCTATGGTTCTCACTTCTAAGAAGAAATAAAAATTTGAACCTAAATGGGAAGGGCCGTTTGTGATAGAAACAGTCTATTCAAACGGTGCATATCGCCTGATTACCCAGGATAGCAGCAAATTAATGATGCCAATAAATGAGAAGTTTCTAAAAAAGTATTACCCGTAATACGTTCAGGATAACCTATGTAAAACGGGAAGTTCCTAGAGAATCCTGTATAGGATATTTCAGGATAACCCGATATCAGTTGATTATTCTTAATAGAAACTGATCATGTGAATAATCTATTCTTAATTGTTATAAAAATGATTAAGATCCTCTTACTACTTTTGTTGAGATGAGATTTAATGATAGTTAATCTTTCCTCACAAAACCATGTAATGCGATCATGGAAGGGGAAACTCGATGATTCGTAACCCCGCACCATGAAACCCCCACCGATTAGATTGACCAATGGTCATCGGTCTGTAGTCGACAAGTTATTTCATGTCGAATTCTTATGTTTGAAATTAAAATTTCCCACCGAATAACTTGTGCAAATCAATAAACTCATTGTTATTTGTACCATACTCCTATTCCTCACCTGGTCAAACCTTTAAACAGTTAGTACCAAAACCAAAATCCCCTCTCGATTCGTTCCATGAAAGAGATGTCCACAAATTGAGTGATCAAATCTTTAAACAGTTAGGATTATCTCAAAACCCCCACTTGGTCAAACCTTCAAACAGTTAGGACCAAAGCCAAAATCCCCTCTCGATTCGTTCCATGAACGAGAGGTCCACAAATTGAACGATCAAACCTTTAAATAGTTAGGATCATTCCAATTGGTCAAACCTTACTACAGTTAGGACCACAACCAAAATCTCCTTTCGATTCACATCACGAACGGAAGGTCCATTTTTGAATTGGATAATCAAACCTTATGACAGTTAGGATTATTCAAACCAATCCAGATTCTCTAAGTGGAAATCCCACTTCGAGTTTTCTTTGCACCAGGAGATAGAATATAAAATTCTTCCTCTCCAATGTCGGGTTTATCTCTACCAACAAACAAGAGACCAGGAGATAGAATATAAAATTCTTCCTCTCCGATGTCGGGTTTATCTCTACCAACAAACAAGAGACCAGGAGATAGAATATAAAATTCTTCCTCTCCGATGTTGGGTTTATCTCTACCAACAAACAAGAGACCAGGAGATAGAATATAAAATTCTTACTCTCCGATTTCGGGTTTATCTCTACCAACAAACAAGAGACTAGGAGATGGAATATGAAATTATTCCTTTCCGATTCTGGGTTTATCTCTACCAACAAACAGGAGATTGAGAAATGAAATATGCGCTTCTTTTTCTTCACAAACTTGGGTTCGTTTTCACGCATAGAGAACGTGACTTACCTACATTTTAAAATCCACGTCATTCACGCATGGGGGATGTTATCTCTATCCCTTATTAGAGATAAGTCTACATCTAACACATGTAGCCTACATATTCAACATTGTAGTTTAAACTCTAAAAGAGTTTAATTCTTTTAGCATAACGTTATATGTGGAACGGACTTAGATAATTCACATACTAGTCCGATCCAAACGGTAGTCGGTAAAGGCATATCAAATCCGTTAATGGCTGAGGATTTACCAAAAATCCTATAAGTATTATGGTTATTTATTCCAAACAAGTGTGAATAATCATAATAAAATCTCAACGAGCAAAAGAGTTCATTATATTTATCAAAAGAGTTTAAACAGAGCTATGAAAAATATATGTTCTCAAATTACAATAGCTTATAATGACGGACTTGATCCTCTAATCGAGAAAGCTCCGTCACATAAGCCAACTCAAGCTCGGGGATCAAGTTAGCTTTGAAGTTTTCTTCATCGATGCCTTGAATTCTGGCGACCTCTTGTTCTTTGTCAGCAAAAATCTTGTCTTGAAGATTCAGCTGTCGGAATAGATTCACTTCAACCTGAGTCACCTCCGCCAGATCGGACTCCAACACTTCACGAGCATCCCTAGCTTTGGTGAGTTGCTCTTCCAGCCAGGCTATCTCTGCTTGACTCGTTTCTAAATCATGATATAGATTGGTCTTAGTCTGTGTCTTTTTAGCAACGCCCTCCCTAAGTTGATCAATGCGGATTTTCAACTTTTGAAGTTCAGATTCAGCAGACTTCTGAGAATCACGCCATGCCTGCAATTTAAGGTCCATTTGAGAAGCAATGTAAGAAGACACGCCGTTAACACGATGATTCTGCAAATCTTCAATGTGTTGTTTAAGGTCGGCCAGGTAAGCTTCAATCAAATCGGATAGTTCAGAGTATCCGTAGTCTCTGATGCCGGATACATATCGATCGAGAGATTTTCTAAAATGCTCGAAAGGTGAGCCTTTGAGAAGAATCCGATCAACCATGATATTTACGAAGGTGACCAAGCTTTGAACGTCAGCGTAGAGGACAGCCTTGTCCGGATCTTCATTTGCCAATAAAGCTTGAATACGATCGGACAATGATAAAGAAGGAGCTACAAAGTGAAAAGACGAAATGAATATAAGATATATAAACCCGCGTATAGCGATGAACGGAAACATATTACGTTCACTAGAGAACTTCATAACTGAGTTACCTTGGCATGGCGAGACTACAGCAGGCTCAACAACAACTGGGATTTGCTCAGAAACAACATTCGTCTGTTGATCCACTATATCAGACGGTTGTTCACTTAAAGCCCCCAATGGCTTCGGATCCGGATCTGTGAATCCTTGAGGAACAATTTCTATAAATGAGAAAAAGATGAATAAACGTTCTACAAGTACGAATCCAACTACAACGCGCATTAAAGATGGAACATACCAAGTTGAGTAGAAGGGGCAGCAAGTCGTTCTTCTGCAGTGGTCGTCAACCCTCCAACTTCATGAATAGCCGGTGACAGATCCGAAGTCACAGCAGGTTCAGTCTCGACGGTATCACAAGTCGAGGGAACAGTAACTGGTGGTTCAATTTCAGCTGGAGGGCTTGTCAAAAGCAGAAAACCCAGGCTTTCAGGTTGATCATATTCACCAATGACGGTAGACGCATCAACTTCATTCGTTGGTCCTACATCTAAAATTCTTATTTCAGTCATCAAAAATAAAGCTTAATTGAGGACTTAAGTCCGTAAGTACGTACCTTCTGATGCGCCTACTTCAGCTGAATCGACTGTAGTAGTTGGTCCTGCAGTAGCGGTCAAGGCTGGAGCTAACAATGTATCGGAGATGCGCTGATACTCATCTTCGGAAATATCGAGATTAAAGTCATGTTTGTTAAAATCTCCGATACCCATATCATGGGTAAGTTCTAGGTCTCTTGGTTCATTGGCAGGGACGTCTATTAAGCAGAAAGATCTGTTAGTACATATGCAAGGAATATGAAGGAATCAAAACAAACAAAACCAAGGTTACCTTCGACAATGGTTGTGGAGTCAACGGCGCTACTACCCGCACTCACCTCCTTTAGTTTGACTAAAATAAGATAAAGCGCACAAGTTAGTAGAAGAGGAACACATTCCGATTCATTTATTTTCCGAAAGTATCCTCCAAACGAGGAAGCACATGTACCTGTCTCAGTAGTTGGAGAAGTCGGTGCAACAACTGGAGGAATGGTGGCGCCCATGCTGATAGGTTCTTCACTCATTGCTCTATGTACTTGTTGAGTGAAGCTGGATTCATCAACATCCATTAAACCCGGAGAAGAAGGCTCGGGTATGATTTCTCCTTCCTTTTCTGGCTCAACTACAATAACAAAAAGAATAAATAAAATTCTAGATTTAAAAGATAAGTTGATGAAAAAGAGACAATAGAGAGAGTTTACCTCTCTCGTCAACGGGAAGGTTTCGAGGGAGTTCCTCTTCGCGTAAAGGAGAAAGTTGGCGTCGTCGGTGGGCAGTCTTTTTAACTCTCTTTGGTGAGCGAATATCACTGGGAACTTCCGAGCCTTCATGGCGAAATTTAGTACGTAGCTCAGTTCCTTGAGCAGGGCGGGGTTGAACTTCAGAAGGAGCAGGAGACCGAGATCTCTTCCTGCTAAGAAGCGGGGCAACGTCTTCTTCCTCTTCTTCTGCGTCTTCCTCCCGCGCAGGCCATCTAACAGTCATCCTATTGGAGGATGACAAGGGAATATTCTTCCCCTTCATTTGCATACCTTTGGAAGGAACACCTGGTGATTAAGGTGAAGAAGCCTGATGAGTTCTGTGGGCCACGGGAGAAGGAGGAATGTTAGCCTCTGCTTCACCTCGTGTCTCATCCTCCTCGCTAGAAGTTTCAAAGTCGTCGCTCTCCTCGGAATCAGCTATTTGCTTTCCTTTGCGGGAAGATGTAGCAGGTTCCTTTCCTTTTCTTGAAGGTATAACTCTACGGACCACAGCCTCCGCTTCTAACTCAGAAATCTTCTTCTTGGTAACGGGCGTGTTGGCGGCTAAAATCCACCGGCAGTAGAGGAAAGTTAAATGAAGATCAGGCTCAGCGACGGGCAAACTAAATTGAGCCCCGGTACAACCAGCGACATTCCAGAACCAGGCTCGTACTCCATCGATAAGTCCTCCGCAGGTTATTAACCATTTGTTGGGATTCCCGACGTATAATTGATCGTAGCCAAATTGTCATGCAAATCGGCAAGGAAAATAGGGCTCGATCCTGCATAGGTTCTTCGATCGGAAAACATTGTAACCTGGTCGAATATTCATGAGCCAATGGAAACTGCCCATGTCGAGAGAAGGTTTGTTGGTCCCAGGCATTTCCTCATCAATGAGCGTATCATTATAAGCACCAGAAAATCGAGGGAAGCACTTATAAAACTCCCAACACTTGGCATTCTTGAACTGCCTCATGCGGTCAGGCCATTGGCGAGAGGGATTCAGCCATTTACATCCCTCCAAAAGCTGTAGCAAAGGAATTTCTGGATCGGACACGTCAGGTGCAGACATCAAATCTGTCCGGTGGAGGACCAGCCACGCCATTAAATATGTGTATGGTAACTCAACTCTTGACAGAGGAATCTTGGTCGAAGGCTCGGCTTCCACTTTTGTAAAGGTGTTAGCCATATTACGCAAACCACTGTGAATGTCAGCAATCATGGCGGAGAGTAAGGATAACCTGCCCCCGATGACTAATTGCACGGCGGGAAAGAGAACTTCAAGAGGAAGCGCCTCAGAAGACTGATGCGGCACTACACATCTCTTTAACCATATAGCCAGATAGCCAGAAAGGAGAGTCTCATGCCTCATTCTCTTTGTGGATTGCCACAAGAAAGTGCTGAATTTTGTGCCCCTAAGAAAGCCACCTTCAGATGACTCAGTTCTATAGGACTGGGCGTTAATCTTTGTAATCAGCTTATTGACATCAGAAGGGGTCAGAACAGGTGATTCGCAGACAGCCTCACCGGTTGGACTTTCGAGATTCTGGAATAAATAATCGGTGAACCGCTTCAGACTAACTTGAGCTGTCTTCTTACTCTTCACCTCTATCCTGGCTATCGTTGTCTGGTAATGACAAGTTAATTCCCAAAGAATGTCATAAGCAGCAGAGCCAGCCTTCTTCATCTTCATAAGCTGACGGTTGTTGGGAAAATATTCCTGATAAGGAGTATTCCCCAATGGCAACCCAGATACTTTCATCATCTCGTGGAGCGGAAGCCCTAACTCTCCATACTTGGTAAAAAATGTATTGGTCTTCGAATTATAAGACTCCAACAAAGCGAGGAAGTGATCTACACTTACTGGGAGACCATGCATACTGGCTTGGATTGGAGCATATAAACCCAAGTTCCTTAACTCCTGGTCCCAACGAAGGAGTACATAGTTGGTCATCCTAGCCACCATTTGTCCAGAAGAGAATGAACCCATCCATGACATCTGAATTTCGAGATGGGGAATTCTCTACCGATCCGAGCAAGCATATCTTTACTGTGTTGGTCTTTATCATCAATACATTCTGAGGCCCACTGTCTGGTCCAAGTATCCCCGGGTGAAGACCACGAATAGTGTGCCTACCACTGGAGCCAGGAGCGCTGACATCTTTACCCACAAACCCGCAATGAATGCGTTCATGGTCATCTATCAAATTCCACGACATTCTCCTCGAAACAGCCAAGTTCCTTAATTGCAGAATTGAATACTGTCAAGGGAATGGAGGAAGGAATAGAAAATCACCTTCATATTGATTCAACCAGATTTCGGGACCACGGCAAAGATTATCTGGGTCTTCGATCGAATCCCCGAACAAATAATCAGGCTTCTTTAATGGCTCGGTGGAATCTCGAATCGGAGTTAAAGGTGAGTCAGTCAACAAAGCTCGCAAAGTGCGACGACTTCCTTCACAAATCAATCCGGGGATACTATCGTCACAACCCTCGCTAAATTGGCGGGCTTCTCTAACCAGAAAGTCGCCATTGAAGGAGGCGTGAAGAATACCGCTCTGGCCTGGATCTTCTCTATCAGAAAAGGCCACAGAGGGAAAGGGGACTGCAGAGAAGAGTTGAAAAGAACAGTTGAACAAAAAGGCTAACAGAGCAAGACCCTTTCTATAAGTAACCACGGCAGCGGCTGATGCCGTGCGTTACCGCGGCAGCACACGTTGCCACGCTCAGCCGTGGCAGTACGTGCTACCGCGGTAACTGAACAGTGATTTCAAAAAAACCAAGGGTTTGAGCCAAATTCATATTTTGGCCGTGGTACTTATCTTGATTAAACAAGATATGTATTTTGTAGTGTCAATCCTCTCGATGGAGGATGCCAACTCTTCCCGGATGACCCTCAAAGGAGGCAAGTGAGGTTACACGAGCAAAAAACAGTAATTTTGAAAAGGGAAAAAGTTGAAAATTCACCTCCAAATGAAGTGGCAGCGTCCTCCGCCTCCTCCGACGCCTGGGCTACAGATTTGCCATTGGGAACACGAGCCTTCTTGGGAGACATGGTGAAATCGACCTAAAGAATCAAAAGTTAGGGCTTTTATGTTAGATCTCAAACAAGAAATCAGAATAGAACCCTAATACATGAACTATGGGTGCGGTTTTACCGAAGATCAAGAAGAATCAAATCTGGAAGGTGAAGGAATCTGAAAAAGACGGAGTTCTGAGGAAATCACCCGAAACCCTAGGTTTTGTTCGAAGAAAAATCACCCAAATCAGAAGATTTGAAGAGGGGAAAACCAAGGGATGTTTATATAGGGTGTTTTGAGGAAATTTTGAACTCAGAGAAGCGGGGAAAATGACCCGAAAAGGCCCAACATCGGTCTTATAACCCGATTGGCTGAACGGTGCGCGACACTCGACACTGTCGCGCTCGAGCGCGGCAGTCTATGCTGGCACGCTCAGGCGCGACAGTATATGCTGTCGCGGCAACTAACATTGTCATGGTCCACTCTGTCGCGCAGGAGTATCATGCATACACAATGATCCCTTGGGTATTTGAACACATACATCTCCCACTGTATTTGGAATATATACCCGAACACTCTGATGAGTATATGAGTATAAACTGCATCTCCTTGAACCTCCCAATGGGTATATGAGGTTAAACTATTTCCTGAACACTCCAATAGAGTATATGAGTATAAACTGTTTCTCTAATTTTCAACAGCAGTTCTAATTCAAGACTTCGACAACGGCCACACGATAAACGCAGCACCGGAGAAATCTTAGCTATTCTACAAAGTACTGAATAGACTAGAAGATGGAGAAGTCAAGAATTGAAGCCATTCGCAGACCATTCTATGCAACTTCCTCAACAAAACACTGAAGAAATTGCAAGGAAAGTTTATCACATCCAAAGTGTCCCAGACTCCTCTCTAAAAACAATGAGTCTGAGATACTTTGGAGGGGGTAATTGTAGGCGTCAAAAATGCTCATACATATCCAAATATAACTCAAGGGTGAGAAAAGAACAGTGTGTATACAACGATCAATACACCAACAAACAGCCCAAGGTTGCGCGCCTTAGGCGCGGCAGCCTAAGGTGACGCGCCTTAGGCGCGGCAGCCTAAGGTACCGCGCCTAAGGCGCGGCAGTTCAAGGTGGCGCGCCTAAGGCGCGGCAGTCTACTGTGTCGCGCAAATTACAGGAGTGCCACAGCAGTTACCAAACAGTTACACGATGATTTTTTTTGAAGTCGACGTGTCAGAATATCTGAAATAGAACGTGTGCTGACATGGACAAGTAGTTAAACCACAAAAAAAGGTGGTTAAAGGTCGTGGGTAACAGTTTCAAACAGGAAAGAGCATGGTTATAACTGTCCCTTTAGCAGCGGCAGTCCACGCTGCCGCGCCAACAGCCGCGGTAGTGTTGGCTGCCGCAGCCAAAGAACAGTTGTCTGGTCAGTTGTTTCGCCCCTATTTCCACTGTGGTGCACTCCTACCCCTATAAATACCTCCCTAGATATGAAATAAAGGACAGAGAGCAGATTGGAGCAGAAAAGGCTTGAGCTTTTGAAGATTTTGAGGAAGAAAGAGAGAATTTTCACCCTTCATAAACAGTGTTTTGTGATTTCTAAAGATCTAAGCTCAGACTTGATCTTTGGAAGAGTGAATATCTTACATCGATAAGATATTCGCGGCAAATCCCTACTTCGATAAACGATGAAATTATCTCTAAACAACCTCACGATCTGCGAATCGATGGTCCATGAGCCAAAGCACTCCCGACACAGGCAAAGTCCCACAAAAGCAGTCAATGATGAAGGAGTTATCGAACCATCTTCCAAGCGCGTTAGAAGACAGAAAGATTTTGGAGATGACTTCATCACCTATAATGTGGAAGGAGATCCACATACTTTTCAAGAAGCAATGCAGTCAACAGATGTTCTTCTGTAGAAAGAAGCTATAGATGATGAGATGGATTCATTGATCCAAAATCACACTTGGGAGCTGATGGACGTACCTGAAGGTGCAAGGCCTATCAGTTGCAAGTAGATCTTCAAGAAGAAGCTCCGTCCTGATGGTACTATTGAAAAGTACAAAGCAAGACTGGTGGCTAAAGGATTCTCTCAGAAAGAAGGTATAGACTTCTTTGATATTTATGCACCAGTTTGTAGGATCACTACCATCAGAGTGCTTATCGCATGGGCAGCGATTAAAAGGTTCGTCATACATTAGATGGATGTGAAGACTGCCTTTCTCAATGGAGATCTCACAGAGGAGATCTACATGGAGAAACCAGAAGGACTTGATGATCCAGCTGGTAAGATTTGTAAACTTGTTAAGTCTTTATATGAACTTAAGTAGGCACCAAAACTCTGGTATGAGAAGTTCGATGGGGTTGTTCGCAACAATGGGTATCAAGTCAGTGAATCTGACAAGTGCCTATACATCAAGGTCACTAAAGGAAAGGTGGTGGTCATCTGCCTCTATATGGATGATATGCTCATCATCGGGAGTGATTTGGAGATAGTAACATCTACCAAGAAATTTCTCTCAGCACAGTTCAGCATGAAGGACCTTGGAACTGCGGACGTGATTCTCGGAATCAAAATCATATACTCTAAAGAGGGTATTGGATTGTCCCAATCTCATTATGTCGAAAACATGCTAAGGAAGTATGGCTATTACAACCTGCCATAACTGTCAGTGCCATATGATTATAACAAGAAGCTTCGACCGAACACTGGAAGACCAGTAGAGCAGCTGAGGTACTCAAAGATCATTAGGAGTCTTATGTACGCGATGAGCTGCACAAGGCCAGATATAACATTCGCTGTAGGAATGCTTAGTACGTTCACAAGTAATCCTGGAAAGCTTCATTGGGATGCTGTCCAGAGATTGATGAGATACTTGAAAGGAACTACAGGTCTGAGTCTATTCTACACTAGATATCCAGGTGTAATCGAAGGCTATTCAGATGCGAGCTGGTACTCAGAACCAGATGAGTGCAGATCTACTGGAGGATTTGTCTTCACTATGGGTGGAGCTGCTATCTCGTGGAAGTCTAAGAAGCAGACAATGATTGCACAGTCATCGATGGAATCTGAGTTCTTCGCACTCTGTGTTGCAGGAGATGAAGCTGAGTGGCTCAGTTGTATTCTCCGATACCTTCCATTGACGAAATTGCAAGGCACAATTACTATCTATTGTGATAATCAAGCGACAAGTGCTGTGGCAGCAAACTCGTTGTTCAATGGAAAGAAGTAGACCATTCGTCTGAAGCATGGCTATTTGAGAGAGCTCATTTGTCAAGGAGTCATCTCGGTGATTGACGTCCGATCTTCAGAGAATGTGGTTGATCCTTTGACTAAGGGTCTGAAAAAGGACATAGTCGAAAGGACGTCTACTATAATGGGTCTCAAAGTTTTGTAAGTCTTACAAATACTTACCATGTTTATTAAGTTATTAGTTCAAAGCTTATGCTACTAATAATAAAATATTTGGTTCAAAAGTCAAGTAAGATTTGCAAAGTTTGGTGAGTCTTACAAATACTCACCATTTACATCTAGTTATTAGTTCAAAGCTTATGCTACTAATGATAAGATAAATGGTTCAAAAGTCAAGTAAGATTTACAAGTGAAAGGGTTCAAGTTTTCTTGGATTAGTCGGTGTCTAAGGTAAGGTTAGGGGGTTGCGTAATGCGCTCCATAAGGAACAAGGTACTTAATTGATCTTTGATCAACCTCTAATAATATCCTTACCTGGCTGAACTACCCGAGTAAAACGTTGATCTCTTCACCTAAAATCCTATCATGTAAAGGGGATGGCTGTTAAGCCTTAATGAGTCCAAAGCATTTCAGATGTGGGGTGTTAGATAGGAAACACACCTAAAGGACTCACCTAGAATCCTATCATGAGAGAGGATGGCTCTTAAGCCTTAATGAGTTCAAAGCATTTCGGATGCGGGATGTTTGATAGGAAACATGCCTAAAGAACTCACCTATGCATGGGTGGAGATTTGGCCATCTCCTATGGTATATTGTAGAAAGATACCTAGAGCCTTAGCAGAAACCAGGATATGCACAGGGCCATAAATGTGCAAAGGCAAAGGCAATGCAAAGGCAAAGGCAAGTGTGGTTCAAAGTGAAAACTACCACATATAAGTTTGATCTTGTATGATCGCTGGATTTTTAGACATGTGCTGGTTCAAGTCTCTGCGACACCATGCACCTATCTTTTATTCAGTTGGTCTAAGGGAGATTCAAGTCCTTGCGACAGCTATCTTATGCACAACGATTGAAACGACGGCACCGTTCGACACTAGTTTTAAAAAAAATCGTAGGGGATTGTTGGATATTTTTGTTTTTTTAGTAAACAGCCGCCCATGAGTTTTTAATCAGCCACCATCTTTGAAAAAGAAGCAGCCAAATTTGATTTTTGAATAAAGTGGTAGGTCCCACCAAAGAATTTTTAGGACGTGGGTCCCACATGAATAGTAACTAATATTATTTTATTATTGCATAGTGTTTTTCCAAACGCTATAAATAGACCTCAAATCCTTAAGGAAAATTCATTCCAAAAACAACAATCAATATATACAGATATATATTGTAGAATAGCTAGTGCTAGTAGGAACAGTGTCTAGACCGAGAAGGTCTTATAGATCGATGAGATCTTTGCCTGAGGAGATCGAGGAGATCTTTGCCTGACAGATCGAGGAGATCTTTGCCTGATAGATTGATGAGATCTTTACCTGATAGATTGAGGAGATCTTGACAGTACTGAGTCGGTGCACACCAGAGTACTGGACTGCTGTTCCTGGAAGCAATTTGGCCTTGGGATCCTTGCACCGGAATAGGCCAAATAATGCTTTAAGCACAGCGATTTATAAACGCACAGCAGCTGAGTTGAAAAATTTTAAATTACTGTACTTCAGATTTCTTTCAGTTATTTGCTGCTTTATATCTGTATTATTCCAGATTTAACCATAGGCGCCAACAAAAGCAACTTTACATTTATCTATCGGATCAAAACTTCATCAAATGACAGGTACCTGTAGATGCACAGTAACAGGGGATGTTATTTTTGTTGATTTTTGTAGGTATTATCAGGTTATTATCATTGTTATTTACAAAAGTACAGGAGGAGAAGGAAAGACTATTGCAGCAAGTTGCCTGATATGTTTCAGATGTTTCTGTGCAAATGATAAAGAGTTATCAGACGAGCTATGAAGAATAAAAAAGGTCATTTAATTGAATCATCGGAGGGGATCTGTCTCACTAAAATGTGAATTTAAGCTGTCATTTCCTTCCAAAAACAGGGAAAATAATTTCTTGACATTGTACATAGAGTGTTTTACTTTTTTTCTTTGGGTTTTTTTCATAGAAACCACCTTTAAGATGTGACCAATCTACAAAAACTACCTTAATTTTCAATACTAGTATATTGCACACGCAATGCATGTGGTAAATTTTTTAATTTATTATTTTATTATTGATTCATTTCATTAAGATTTATTTAATTTAAACCATGTATCAAACTTATAGATAGAATTTAAAATTCAAAAGGATGGAATACTGAAATTATACTTATGTATCAACTAGGTGATAATAGATTGTTTGCATCCCTAACAATAGAAAACAATGAATAATTTTATAAGAGAATTTTATTTGATATACACCATTGAATTTCAATCAACCAATGCTACCTATATACAGTTGACAGTAGACGACCTATTTAATCAAAATCATCGAATATAAATGTTACTAAAATAGTAGCATCAATTTTTTTTCTTTAGTATTACTTATTTCTATCTCCTCAAAACAATTAATAGTCATGCAACAAACTGTAGAGATACTATGAATATCTCTCTTTATCATTGGATATTTTGAGATTTAATGGTTTGAAATTTGTTTTGAGCGGTAAGCTACTTATGCCTATTGTTTGTTGGAAAATTGCAATGAAGAGAAGAAAAGAAATTTAACTTTGATTCCTTTAATCTCGGTTACAATTCGATTACAAAAGAGAGGAGAACGAATTTGATTCTCCCCTTTATTTAAAACTGGGTTCTTCTCGGTAGCGATGGAATGCCTTCTTCGATTGCTTGCGTCGAATTTGCTCTCCGTTGACGATCCGACCGTCTCTTATCTCGTGGGAACTATGAACTTCTGTGGAAAGTTTTATAAGTAACTCTTTAACGAGTTTAAGAACTCCGAACGAGTTGTAACTCTGAACGAGTTAGAACTCTTTGGATAGAGTTGTTAGAACGTAGATTCGGTTAATGACCAAGCAGATATTCTGTTGTTGAAGAATATTTTCAGATTTTATCTTCTGAACTCGATTCAAAAATCCTATCTCCAAGGATTTCATCTCTCTTGCCTCTCTGTACGGTTGAGATACGAATCGCCTCCAAACCTGTGCGGTTTAGATGCTGAAAAATCCTATCTCCAAGGATTTCAAAAAGCCAGCCTGCCAACCCCTTTACGATTTTGCTTTGAAATCGATTATCCAAGAGCCAGCCTGAACTCCGTTGAGTTTGTTGAGTTTTTATAGGGGATAAGAGGTTGTAACTACCCTCTAAATCCGCTCCCAAGTGGGCATGATTTCCTCAGATCGTGGGGAAAACGGTTATGAAATCGTTCAACTCATATTTGAATGAGTCAAACGCCCACCTTGACATTCAGGATCCTAACCTCGCGTCTTAGAATTGAGACGCGAGGTTGGGTGTTGGCTGAACACCAACGAACGCGAGGGTCGCTCGCGTTTGATTTGTTGTAGCTTGGAAACGCTGAGGTCGTGTGCACTTCAAGAATTGTAACGCGGGGATGACTTTCGCGTTTTAGTAGAAGTTTGTTGACTTGTAACCTCTTCCATAAGGTGTTGCAAGGACCGTCGTTCAGTAATCCTCGCTTGAGTTGTTATGGTGTGTGAAAGTCATCAAATTATAACTCTCACTGTTGATTGTGAAGACCACTGAATAGAGTTTTCATCAGCTGTCGGAAGTGTCGTTGAATTGTAACTCTTCTTGATCTGTGTGAAAAGTCCTCCATTTGCAACCTTCATTTGTTGGCATGAAAGCTATCTGATTGTAGCTTTCATTGTTGGAACTTGATAGGAATCAGTGAATATTTGCCCATAGCTCTCTACCAAGAAACTCACCAACTAAGTCCAACCTTTTATTTCTAAAATCATTACACTGTTCATCAGCATCTCTAATAGTTGCTAATATAATATTGGTCATGTTGTTGTCGCAACCATCAAGATCAATCATCTCAAACATGAGGTCGTGTTTGTAGCGATTATAATGCTGCGGATGCAATGATTTAGAAATCTCTTCTGTTTTGATTGTAAGGATGAATTCTGCTTCTTGATTTGAAGGAACCATTGCCTTGTAATCTCGTAGGGATCAGCTATCTATTATGATTTTTAGACAGCCTACAGAACCCCCTCCAAAGTTTTTAAAAGTTCGCGGTTGACTGGGACGAATTTTCGGAATACTTTGGATCCCAAAATTTCGTGGATTGATTGTTCACTCCATCTGATTGGAAGACATCGCGTAACTGGTTGTCAGAATATTGAAATGTTGCTTCCTCGAACCAAACAATACAGCTTTTGAGTATTGATGACAATGAAGAATGAAGCACGATCCAAATCGAGTCTGATGGTTTTAGCGTTGCTGATTGTAATCTGCCTATACCCATCTGATAGACTCCTCAGTGGAGTCATCTGTTGCTTTTCGATTTTGGTGACTTTGGTGGCTGACCTTAATTTTTTTTCTTTTATTTGAGGCTCTGTTGAATGTAATGTATAGGTGAACTCTGTGCCTGAGAGTTTGAAC
This sequence comes from Asparagus kiusianus, assembly GCA_022839385.1. Taxonomy (NCBI): domain Eukaryota; kingdom Viridiplantae; phylum Streptophyta; class Magnoliopsida; order Asparagales; family Asparagaceae; genus Asparagus; species Asparagus kiusianus. The sequence goes on from BQKN01061735.1 coordinate 105,704, forward strand.
GCGTAGGTGAGCCTCGTGTTTGGAATTTCAACCAACTCGAACGCGAGGATCGAGTTTGGGTGGGATTTTGGCCTCGAATCCCATCCGTTAAGATTTGACAGCTGATAACTGTCTATAAATAGACCACTGAGGGTCAAATCTGAGCCATTCGACTCTTCTTGAAACTTTAACGAAAGTTTTCGTTCTCATTTCCGGCGAGAACTGCTCATCTCCTTCTTCTCCGACTTAGATCCATGGCACCCAAGAAGGTTGTCCCTCGTCCCTCCAAGTCCGACGTCACCACAGCTCAGGGACCGACGTCGTCTGTGTCGGCCAGCGGCGCTACTGCTCAGGCGAACGTGCCGCCCTCACTTCCTTTGATTGGCGGTGAATACGACCTCCGTGGTCATTAAACTTGCTTCGACAAGTTCTGATCTTTGGATCAACGAGGAAACTCATTTCGATAACACGGGGCTGGACTCCGTCATTTGGTATTTTTTGACGAGGAGTTCGACCTCCGCGTCTTAAATTCTTGACGCGAGGTTTGACCTACGCGTCTGGGAATTTTAACGCGAGGCTCGACCTTCGCGTCTGAACTTTGTTGACACGAGGCTCGACCTTCGCGTCTGAACTTTGTTGACGCGAGGCTCGACCTTCGCGTCTGAACTTTATTGACGCGAGGCTCGACCTTCGCGTCTGAACTTTATTGACGTGAGGCTTGACCTTCGCGTCTCTAGTCTTCAAATCAAGTTTGACCTCTACGTCTGAGATCTAACTTTTACCTTTGTTTTTGAAGTGCGTCATACTACTGAGCCTCTTCCTTTTCGCCATCATTTTGGGCACGAAGGTGGTGTAGACTCGAATATAACATTCAACCTACGCCAAGAACTCCCAGTTTTCCGAATTAAGGATAAGAGTCGCGTGGAATTAATCACCCAAGCTTCTCCGGAGACCCTTAGGATATTGGTTACGGACGCTCGATTTGAGAACCCAAGCCGCAAACCAATAGTCAAACATGGATTCCTCTTCGGGGATTATGTTAACTTCGAGGCCAGCACTGCTTATGATGGGGAATACAAATGGCTGCGGAAAGTTGGAGAATGCAACCTTTTCTTGCCCAATATGGAGAGGATGTTCCCCATATCTTACTTTCAATGCGCTTCCATCCCAAGGCATATGGATTGGCCTCTGGTTAAGGATCAGGATGGAGTTGTTCTCGGAACCCTGACTTTTCAAGGGGTCCGCACAGTTGGTTACAACCGACTGGTGACAGCTTTACGGCCAGGGTTGTTTGCCAAGGAGTACCCTATCGGCGAAGTGGCTAGTCCAGCAAATACTTTTGTCAAGAAATTTTTGGCCAAAAAAAAGGAGAATTCCCCGCGCAAGGATTTAGAACTCCTGGCTGGGTTCATTCTCCGGTGACAGGGTGGTGGACCCGGATGACCAAGTTTGTTTTGGACGAATTGGATGCGCCTCTCACCCAAGCTGGCTTGAAGATTCCTGTGCGGGCCACTAAGTTTGGGATTGTCCAAAGCCACTTTTATTTCTTCTCCATATTGGAGAAGTATAATACTGAGACTTGCACTTTCTTCGCCCCTGTGGGGGAGTTAGGATTCGCTCTTCACGAGATGTATGAAGTCTCGAGCCTTCTTCTTGGGGATTTACCGTACGAAGAATTTGATAAACGACTTTCGCTGAAAACAGTCTTCTTCAAAATTTTACGACTTCTGTGTTATTTTCTCGAAAGTTGTAATTTTATTTAATTTTCATTGTAACCTTCTGTAAACGATCGAAGTTTAATAGAATCTGCAATGGAAACGACTTTCGCTGAAAACAGTCTTCTTCAAAATTTTAAGTTCCGCTGATCCCGGAACAAATTCTTCGTACGGTAAATCCCCAAGAAGAAGACCCAAGACTTCATGCATCTCGTGAAGAGCGAATCCTAACTCCCCCACAGGGGCGAAGAAAGTACAAGTCTCAGTATTATACTTCTCCAATATGGAGAAGAAATGAAAGTGGCTTTGGACAATCCCAAACTTAGTGGCCCGCACAGGAATCTTCAAGCCAGCTTGGGTGAGAGGCGCATCCAATTCGTCCAAAACAAACTTGGTCATCCGGGTCCACCACCCTGTCACCGGAGAATGAACCCAGCCAGGAGTTCTAAATCCTTGCACGGGGAATTCTCCTTTTTTTTGGCCAAAAATTTCTTGACAAAAGTGTTTGCTGGACTAGCCACTTCGCCGATAGGGTACTCCTTGGCAAACAACCCTGGCCGTAAAGCTGTCACCAGTTGGTTGTAACCAACTGTGCGGACCCCTTGAAAAGTCAGGGTTCCGAGAACAACTCCATCCTGATCCTTAACCAGAGGCCAATCCATATGCCTTGGGATGGAAGCGCATTGAAAGTATGATATGGGGAACATCCTCTCCATATTGGGCAAGAAAAGGTTGCATTCTCCAACTTTCCGCAGCCATTTGTAATCCCCATCATAAGCAGTGCTGGCCTCGAAGTCAACATAATCCCTGAAGAGGAATCCAGGTTTGACTATTGGTTTGCGACTTGGGTTCTCAAATCGAGCGTCCGTAACCAATATCCCAAGGGTCTCCGGAGAAGCTTGGGTGATTAATTCCACGCGACTCTTATCCTTAATTCGAAAAACTAGGAGTTCTTGGCGTAGGTTGAATGTCATATTCGAGTCCACACCACCTTCGTGCCCAAAATGATGGCGAAAAGGAAGAGGCTCAGTAGTATGACGCACTTCAAAAACAAAGGAAAAAGTTAGATCTCAGACGTGGAGGTCAAACTTGATTTGAAGACTAGAGATGCAAAGGTCAAGCCTCGCGTCAATAAAGTTCAGACGCGAAGGTCGAGCCTCGCGTTAACAAAGTTCAGACGCGAAGGTCGAGCCTCGCATCAACAAAGTTCAGACGCGAAGGTCGAGCCTCGCGTCAACAAAGTTCAGACGCGAAGGTCGAGCCTCGCGTCAAAATTCCCAGACGCGTAGGTCAAACCTCGCGTCAAGAATTTAAGACGCGAAGGTCGAACTCCTCGTCAAAAAATACCAAATGACGGAGTCCAGCCCCGTGTTATCGAAACGAGTTTCCTCGTTGATCCAAAGATCAGAACTTGTCGAAGCAAGTTTAATGACCACGGAGGTCGTATTCACCGCTAATCAAAGGAAGTGAGGGCGGCACGTTCGCCTGAGCAGTAGCGCCGCCGGCCGACGCAGACGACGCCAGTCCCTGAGCTGTGGCGACGTCGGACTTTGAGGGACGAGGGACAACCTTCTTGGGTGCCATGGATCTAAGTCGGAGAAGAAGGAGATGAGCAGTTCTCGCCGAAAATGAGAACGAAAACTTTCGTTAAAGTTTCAAGAAGAGTCGAATGGCTCAGATTTGACCCTCAGTGGTCTATTTATAGACAGTTATCAGCTGTCAAATCTTAACGGATGGGATTCGAGGCCAAAATCCCACCCAAACTCGATCCTCGCGTTCGAGTTGGTTGAAATTCCAAACACGAGGCTCACCTACGCGTTCAAACTCTCAGGCACAGAGTTCACCTATACATTACATTCAACAGAGCCTCAAATAAAAGAAAAAAAATTAAGGTCAGCCACCAAAGTCACCAAAATCGAAAAGCAACAGATGACTCCACTGAGGAGTCTATCAGATGGGTATAGGCAGATTACAATCAGCAACGCTAAAACCATCAGACTCGATTTGGATCGTGCTTCATTCTTCATTGTCATCAATACTCAAAAGCTGTATTGTTTGGTTCGAGGAAGCAACATTTCAATATTCTGACAACCAGTTACGCGATGTCTTCCAATCAGATGGAGTGAACAATCAATCCACGAAATTTTGGGATCCAAAGTATTCCGAAAATTCGTCCCAGTCAACCGCGAACTTTTAAAAACTTTGGAGGGGGTTCTGTAGGCTGTCTAAAAATCATAATAGATAGCTGATCCCTACGAGATTACAAGGCAATGGTTCCTTCAAATCAAGAAGCAGAATTCATCCTTACAATCAAAACAGAAGAGATTTCTAAATCATTGCATCCGCAGCATTATAATCGCTACAAACACGACCTCATGTTTGAGATGATTGATCTTGATGGTTGCGACAACAACATGACCAATATTATATTAGCAACTATTAGAGATGCTGATGAACAGTGTAATGATTTTAGAAATAAAAGGTTGGACTTAGTTGGTGAGTTTCTTGGTAGAGAGCTATGGGCAAATATTCACTGATTCCTATCAAGTTCCAACAATGAAAGCTACAATCAGATAGCTTTCATGCCAACAAATGAAGGTTGCAAATGGAGGACTTTTCACACAGATCAAGAAGAGTTACAATTCAACGACACTTCCGACAGCTGATGAAAACTCTATTCAGTGGTCTTCACAATCAACAGTGAGAGTTATAATTTGATGACTTTCACACACCATAACAACTCAAGCGAGGATTACTGAACGACGGTCCTTGCAACACCTTATGGAAGAGGTTACAAGTCAACAAACTTCTACTAAAACGCGAAAGTCATCCCCGCGTTACAATTCTTGAAGTGCACACGACCTCAGCGTTTCCAAGCTACAACAAATCAAACGCGAGCGACCCTCGCGTTCGTTGGTGTTCAGCCAACACCCAACCTCGCGTCTCAATTCTAAGACGCGAGGTTAGGATCCTGAATGTCAAGGTGGGCGTTTGACTCATTCAAATATGAGTTGAACGATTTCATAACCGTTTTCCCCACGATCTGAGGAAATCATGCCCACTTGGGAGCGGATTTAGAGGGTAGTTACAACCTCTTATCCCCTATAAAAACTCAACAAACTCAACGGAGTTCAGGCTGGCTCTTGGATAATCGATTTCAAAGCAAAATCGTAAAGGGGTTGGCAGGCTGGCTTTTTGAAATCCTTGGAGATAGGATTTTTCAGCATCTAAACCGCACAGGTTTGGAGGCGATTCGTATCTCAACCGTACAGAGAGGCAAGAGAGATGAAATCCTTGGAGATAGGATTTTTGAATCGAGTTCAGAAGATAAAATCTGAAAATATTCTTCAACAACAGAATATCTGCTTGGTCATTAACCGAATCTACGTTCTAACAACTCTATCCAAAGAGTTCTAACTCGTTCAGAGTTACAACTCGTTCGGAGTTCTTAAACTCGTTAAAGAGTTACTTATAAAACTTTCCACAGAAGTTCATAGTTCCCACGAGATAAGAGACGGTCGGATCGTCAACGGAGAGCAAATTCGACGCAAGCAATCGAAGAAGGCATTCCATCGCTACCGAGAAGAACCCAGTTTTAAATAAAGGGGAGAATCAAATTCGTTCTCCTCTCTTTTGTAATCGAATTGTAACCGAGATTAAAGGAATCAAAGTTAAATTTCTTTTCTTCTCTTCATTGCAATTTTCCAACAAACAATAGGCATAAGTAGCTTACCGCTCAAAACAAATTTCAAACCATTAAATCTCAAAATATCCAATGATAAAGAGAGATATTCATAGTATCTCTACAGTTTGTTGCATGACTATTAATTGTTTTGAGGAGATAGAAATAAGTAAGACTAAAGAAAAAAAATTGATGCTACTATTTTAGTAACATTTATATTCGATGATTATGATTAAATAGGTCGTCTACTATCATCTGTATATAGGTAGCATTGGTTGATTGAAATTCAATGGTGTATATCAAATAAAATTCTCTTATAAAATTATTCATTGTTTTCTATTGTTAGGGATGCAAACAATCTATTATCACCTAGTTGATACATAAGTATAATTTCAGTATTCCATCCTTTTGAATTTTAAATTCTATCTATAAGTTTGATACATGGTTTAAATTAAATAAATCTTAATAAAATGAATCAATAATAAAATAATAAATTAAAAAATTTACCACATGCATTGCGTGTGCAATCATACTAGTATTGAAAATTAAGGTAGTTTTTGTAGATTGGTCACATCTTAAAGGTGGTTTCTATGAAAAAAAAACCCAACGAAAAAAAGTAAAACACTCTATGTACAACGTCAAGAAATTATTTTCCCTGTTGTTGGAAGGAAATGACAGCTTAAATTCACATTTTAGTGAGACTGATCCCCTCCGATGATTCAATTAAATGACCTTTTTTATTCTTCATAGCTCGTCTGATAACTCTGTATCATTTGCACAGAAACATCTGAAATATATCAGGCAACTTGCTGCAACAGTCTTTCCTTCTCCTCCTGTACTTTTGTAAATAACAATGATAATAACCCGATAATACCTACAAAAATCAACAAAAATAACATCCCCTGTTACTGTGCATCTACAGGTACCTGTCATTTGATGAAGTTTTGATCCGATAGATAAATGTAAAGTTGCTTTTGTTGGCGCCTGTGGTTAAATCTGGAATAATATAGATATAAAGCAGCAAATAACTGAAAGAAATCTGAAGTACAGTAATTTAAAATTTTCCAACTCAGCTGCTGTGCGTTTATAAAACGTTGTGCTTAAAGCATTATTTGGCCTATTCCGGTGCAAGGATCCCAAGGCCAAATTGCTTCCAGGAACAGCAGTCCAGTACTCTGGTGGGCACCGACCCAGTACCGTCAAGATCTCCTCGATCTATCAGGTAAAGATCTCATCAATCTGTCAGGCATAGATCTCCTCGATCTGTCAGGCAAAGATCTCCTCGATCTCCTCAGGAAAAGATCCCATCGATCTATAAGACCTTCTCGATCTAGACACTGTTCCTACTAGCACTAGCTATTCTACAATATATATCTGTATATATTGATTGTTGTTTTTGGAATGAATTTTCCTTAAGGATTTGAGGTCTATTTATAGCGTTTGGAAAAACACTATGCACTAATAAAATAATATTAGTTATTATTCATGTGGGACCCACGTCCAAAAAATTCTTCGGTGGGACCCACCACTTTATTCAAAAATCAAATTTGGCTGCTTCTTTTTCAAAGATGGTGGCTGATTAAAAACTCATGGGCGGCTGTTTACTAAAAAAACAAAAATATCCAACAATCCCCCACGATTTTTTTTAAAACTAGTGTCGTGTAACGGTGTCGTCGTTTCAATCGTTGTGCATAAGATAGATGTCGCAAGGACTTGAATCTCCCTTAGACCAACTGAATAAAAGATAGGTGCATGGTGTCGCAGAGACTTGAACCAGCATATGTCTTAAGATCCAGCGATCACACAAGATCAAACTTATATGTGGTAGTTTTCACTTTGAACCACACTTGCCTTTGCCTTTGCATTGCCTTTGCCTTTGCACATTTATGGCCTTGTGCATATCCTGGTTTCTGCTAGGGCTCTAGGTATCTTTCCACAAGATACCATAGGAGATGGCCAAATCTCCACCCATGCATAGGTGAGTTCTTTAGGCATGTTTCCTATCAAACATCCCGCATCCGAAATGCTTTGAACTCATTAAGGCTTAAGAGCCATCCTCACTCATGATAGGATTCTAGGTGAGTCCTTTAGGTGTGTTTCCTATCTAACACCCCACATCTGAAATGCTTTGGACTCATTAAGGCTTAACAGTCATCCCCTTTACATGATAGGATTTTAGGTGAAGAGATCAACGTTTTACTCGGGTAGTTCAGTCAGGTAAGGATAGTATTAGAGGTTGATCAAAGATCAATTAAGTACCTCGTTCCTTACGGAGCGCATTACGCAACCCCCAAACCTTACCTTAGACACCGACTAATCCAATAAAACTTGAACCCTTTCACTTGTAAATCTTACTTGACTTTTGAACCATTTATCTTGTCATTAGTAGCATAAGCTTTGAACTAATAACTAGATGTAAATGGTGAGTATTTGTAAGACTCACCAAACTTTGCAAATCTTACTTGACTTTTGAACCAAATATTTTATTATTAGTAGCATAAGCTTTGAACTAATAACTTAATAAACATGGTAAGTATTTGTAAGACTTACAAAACTTTGAGACTCATTCCAGCAGACGTCCTTTCGACTATGTCCTTTTTCAGACCCTTAGTCAAAGGATCAGCCACATTCTCTGAAGATCGGACGTCAATCACCGAGATGACTCCTTGACAAATGAGCTCTCTCAAATAGCCATGCTTCAGACGAATGGTCTACTTCTTTCCATTGAACAACGAGTTTGCTGCCACAGCACTTGTCGCTTGATTATCACAATAGATAGTAATTGTGCCTTGCAATTTCGTCAATGGAAGGTCTCGGAGAATACAACTGAGCCACTCAGCTTCATCTCCTGCAACACAGAGTGTGAAGAACTCAGATTCCATCGATGACTGTGCAATCATTGTCTGCTTGTTAGACTTCCACGAGATAGCAGCTCTACCCATAGTGAAGACAAATCCTCCAGTAGATCTGCACTCATTTTGTTCTGAGTACCAGCTCGCATCTGAATAGCCTTCGATTACACCTGGATATCCAGTGTAGAATAGACTCAGACCTGTAGTTCCTTTCAAGTATCTCATCAATCTCTGGACAACATCCCAATGAAGCTTTCCAGGATTACTTGTGAATGTACTAAGCATTCCTACAACGAATGCTATATCTGGCCTTGTGCAGCTCATCACGTACATAAGACTCCCAATGATCTTTGAGTACCTTAGCTGCTCTACTGGTCTTCCAGTGTTCGGTCGTAGCTTCTTGTTGTAATCATACGGCGCTGACAGTTCTGGCAGGTCGTAATAGCCATACTTCCTTAGCATGTTTTCGACATAATGAGATTGGGATAATCCAATACCCTCTTCAGAGTGTATGATTTTGATTCCGAGAATCACGTCCGCAGTTCCAAGGTCCTTCATGCTGAACTATGCTGAGAGAAATTTCTTGGTAGATGTTACTATCTCTAAATCATTCCCGATGATGAGCATATCATCCACATAGAGGCAGATGACCACCACCTTTCCTTTAGTGACCTTGATGTATAGGCACTTGTCAGATTCACTGACTTGATACCCATTGTTGCGAACAACCCCATCGAACTTCTCATACCAGAGTTTTGGTGCCTACTTAAGTTCATATAAAGACTTAACAAGTTTACAAATCTTACCAGCTGGATCATCAAGTCCTTCTGGTTTCTCCATGTATATATCCTCTGTGAGATCTCCATTGAGAAAGGCAGTCTTCACATCCATCTAATGTATGACGAACCTTTTAATCGCTGCCCATGCGATAAGTACTCTGATGGTAGTGATCCTGCAAACTGGTGCATAAATATCAAAGAAGTCTATACCTTCTTTCTGAGAGAATCCTTTAGCCACCAGCCTTGCTTTGTACTTTTCAATAGTACCATCAGGATGGAGCTTCTTCTTAAAGATCTACTTGCAACTGATAGGCCTTGCACCTTCAGGTACGTCCACCAGCTCCCAAGTGTGATTTTGGATCAATGAATCTATCTCATCATCTATAGCTTCTTTCCACAGAAGAACATCTGTTGACTGCATTGCTTCTTGAAAAGTATGTGGATCTCCTTCCACATTATAGGTGATGAAGTCATCTCCAAAATCTTTCTGTCTTCTGACGTGCTTGGAAGATGGTTCGATAACTCCTTCATCATTGACTGGCTCCTCTTGTGCATCTGATGTAATAACATTCTCTGCTACATCTTTGATCAATAAGCCTTTATCTTTGATAAATTTATTCTCAAAGAATTCTGCATCCCGAGCTTCACTGATGGAGTTGGTTCTAAGGTCCAGGAACCTGCATGCATTGCTATCTTCAGCGAAGCCAAGAAATACACATTTGTTTGCCTTTGGTCCGAGCTTAGGCCTTCTGATATCTGGTATTCGAACGTATGCGAGACACCCCCACACTTTGAGACTATCCAAAGAATCTGGATATCCTAACCATAACTGATGAAGGGTGCTATCAGTTTTGGAATACGGTACTTTGTTCAGAATCCAATTTGCCATCAACAAAGCATCTCCCCAATAGTAGGTAGGTAGACCAGATGTGATTAACATTGAATTCACCATCTCGGTCAATGTGCGATTCTTCCTTTCTGTAATCCCATTAGATTGCGGAGAATACGGAGCAGTAGTTTCAGCAATGATTCCATGTTCCTTGAAGTATGCTTCCGACTCCTTAGATCGGTATTCTCCTCCTCTGTCGCTCCTGAGTCTTTTTACCTGAAGTCCAAGCTGCTTCTCCACTCAAGTCCGAAACTCAACAAACTTGCTGAAGGCTTCATCTTTAGATTTCAGCAGGTAAACGTGGCAGAAGCGAGAGTGGTCGTCGATGAAGGTGATGAAGTACTTCTTGCCGCCACGAGTGACGAAGCTCTTGAAGTCACAAGTGTCCGAATGAATCAGATCCAACAGGTTGGTGCTCCTCGTGACACTTAAAAATGGCTTCCTTGTCAGCTTTGCTTGTGTGCAAACTTCACACTTCTCAGGTTTATTACCCTCACATTTTGGAAGTAATCCCAACCTTTCCATGCTGGACAGTTTTCTATAATTTACATGTCACAGTCTATTATGCCATAACACAGAGGAGTAAGCAGAAGAGGATACTTCATTTACAACGGGATTGGGTGCACTCGTACTGATTTTATACATACCATCAGTACGATATGCATTGCCAAAATACATTTTCTTGAAGGATAATATAGCCTTTCCTCCTTGGAAATCCAGCCTCATGCCTGCATCACACAGCATGCTTCCAGAGACTAAGTTTTTGACAATTGAGGGAACGTGTTTCACATCCTTCAATGTGAGAGTCTTTCCCAAAGAAAGAGTCAGCACCACAGTCTCAGTTCTAAGAACAGGAACCACAGAACGATCAGCCATTGATACGTTCTCTTTGGTAGCAACATAAGAAGAGAACATATCTCTATTGGAGCATACATGACAAGTAACACCTGTATCTAACCACCAACTAGAGATGTTGCTTGGAGTTGTTACCTGAAAGAGCATAGCCACACAATCATCAACTTGATTGACATTGTGCGTTGTTTCCTTCTTTGGTGCTTTGCAGTCTTTGGCAAAATATCCTTGCTTCCCACAGTTGAAGCACTTGCCACTCTTCTTGAACTCCTTCTTCTGAACGTTCAGGTTCTTCGGATTCTGGTTCTTCTTTCTGTTAAAAGACTTCTTCTTCTTGAAAGATGAATAATTACCCTTTTCAGAGTTAGCAGCCACCATGTTAGCAGACGTCTTCTGCTTAGCAATGAGCTCAGTCTTTGTGCGAGTCCAAGTCTCGTCCTCGATCCGAATGAACCTCTTCAGATCAGACAGAGTCACCTGTCTTTTTCTTCTTCGAATGTCAGTGGAGAATGCCATCCATGATGGAGGAAGCTTGTTGATAATTGCACCAGAAATAAAGGTTTGACAAAGACTGATCTTTTCATCCTTCAGCTTCATAACAAGCTTTTTAAGCTCTTTGACTTGAGGCAAAACCTCAGTATCATCTTCAAATTTTAAGTCCAGAAACTTGTCAATGAGGTGAGATTTGGACAGCTTCTCCTCATCCTTGTACTAGTCCTCCAGAGTATTCCAGATTTCCTTTGCAGAGGGCTTGTTGGTGTAAGCAGTTAAGAAGATAACTCCTGCAGAAGTGATCATCTTTAGCCCAAGAGGCTTCAGCTTCAGAGTCTTCTTCAGAGTCGGGTTTTTCCTCAGAAACCACATAGTATATTTTAAGGAGTTGCATCCCGAAGATTACTTTCCGACGTCATACGTTAAAGTTGGAACCGTCAGAGTTCTCTAACTTAAGACAGTCCACTCCAAGAGTCCTCGCAGGATCCATGGTAGATCAAAATAATACTTTAAGATTGTTGACGCCTGTGGTTAAATCTGGAATAATACAGATATAAAGCAGCAAATAACTGAAAGAAATCTGAAGTACAGTAATTTAAAATTTTTCAACTTAGCTGCTGTGCGTTTGTAAAACGCTGTACTTAAAGTATTATTTGGCCTACTCCGGTGCAAATATCCCAAGGCCAAATTGCTTCCAGGAACAGCAGTCCAGTACTCTGGTGTGCACCGACCCAGTACTGTCAAGATCTTCTCGATCTATCAGGCAAAGATCTCCTCGATCTGTCAGGCAAAGATCTCATCGATCTCCTTAGGCAAAGATCTCCTCGATCTATAAGACCTTCTCAGTCTAGGCACTATTCCTACTAGCACTAGCTATTCTACAATATATATCTGTATATATTGATTGTTGTTTTTGGAATGAATTTTCCTTAAGTATTTGAGGTTTATTTATAGCGTTTGGAAAAACACTATGCACTAATAAAATAATATTAGTTACTATTCATGTGGGACCCACGTCCTAAAAATTCTTCGGTGGGACCCACCACTTTATTCAAAAATCAAATTTGGCTGCTTCTTTTTCAAAGATGGTGGCTGATTAAAAACTCATGGGCGGCTGTTTACTAAAAAAACAAAAATATCCAACAGCTTCCAAGAAGCAAATATACTTTAGGATATCATAGTAGTTGATGAAGTTTGCTTATAGTCCCCAGGCACTTGTATGAGGACAAAGTAAAAGTAAGAACCTTCTGAATGATCTTTCTGCAATAATGGTGCTAGAGTTCTTTTGATACGATAGTCAAGCACGTATTTTTCGATACCAATATACCATACCAATAAAAAAGCTGAGTGCCAAGTATTAACGTAATTGTCCTATAATAAGTGGTCCTATGTTTTTAGCATTCATGAATTCTGTACTGAAAGTCATTTATTGTTCAGTTACTAATCATCTGATAAGCATGGCTTGCAGTATGCTTGCACGTTTTCATTTGTT
>BQKN01061735.1:118535-140901 GCA_022839385.1 Asparagus kiusianus
ATCCGTCAAAATCACTTCACAATATCGGTAAAAATCATTAGTGTAGAAGCAAAAATCATGAAATTTAAATTTCTATTCATTATGCAAAGCTTAAATTCCATGGCTCCGAAGTACCTTAGATTTTTGAGTAGTTCTTGAAAATTGATTCAAATCACAATATTCCTTTTATAAAAATCAACAAGCATCATTTTGCAACTTACATCATAACCAAACATATCTTAGTTTAATTTTCAGTTCTAAAGATGACCAAGGACTGCAAACATCTAGAAAGAAAATGAAAATCAGCTGCCCTTACCTTCTAATCTACCTAGTAGAATGCAGAAATAAAATCACAAATGTCACCAATCTATAACGCAAGTGCAACAAACATGCACATAGACTCATACATATCTACACATATATGTTAGTCTAAGGTTTAGACCCAAAGTTTGAGACAAGAGCTGGAATCAAAAACGATAGAAAACGAGCAGACAGATCCACGGTCGACCGATTCGGTCGACCGCGAACGTGCACAGGAGCTGGGAGGGCCTGGATCAGGTCGCGGTCGACCGGTGCGGTCGACCGCCAAAACCCTGTAAGTGATTTGTTCTCGGGTTTTACAATCGGTCGACCGGGCCGGTGGACCGCGAGACCATCGGTCGACCGCGTCGGTCGACCGCGCGTATTTTTGGCAGTTTCCTGACAGTTTTAGGAATCTGTTTCACCCAGGATTCTATATATACCCCAAACGATTTTAGGGTTTGTATAACATCAAAAAGAGAGCTTTTTGACTACAAAGAGAGAGAATTTCAGAGAGATTAATCCCTTGTTTGAGAGCTTGTATTTTCTTCTTCAATTAATCAAAGAGATTGTATGGTGTGGCTCCCGAGGACGTAGGCACGTTGCCAAACCTTGTTAAATCTGTGTGTTCGTCTCCTTTACTGTTTTTTGCAAGTTAGATCTTTATTTGTGGTTTTATTCCTACTTTCCTACTTTCAACACAAGGTCCGGAAGGGTAAGGGTTCGATTGATTGTTTCAAATCCCTAACAACTGGTATCAGAGCTTCGTTCAGCAATTTGTGTAAAAGCCATGGCAGAGGAAAGCAAATCAAAGATCGAGAAGTTTGACGGTTCAGACTTCGCCTACTGGAAGTCGCAGATGGAGGACTATCTGTACCAGAAGGACTTGTATCGCCCGCTGATGGGTAAGGAAAATGGAAAGAAGAAAGAGGAGTCAGATGGTGATTGGGAGGTACTGATAAGAAGGCTCTAGGGAAAATCCGGTTGTCGCTCACCAAATCAGTAGCCCACAATATTCTGAAGGAGAAGACGACGGTGGGGCTTATGGAAGCGCTCGTGAAGATGTACGAGCAACCATCGGTAGCAAACAAGGTGCATCTAGTCAAAACTCTTTTCAACCTCAAGATGGCAGAAGGACGGTCCTTCATGATGCACCTCAGCGAGTTCAACACGATTGTTGATCAACTCATCTCCGTGGACATCACGTTCGATGACGAAGTGCAGGCCCTTCTACTACTATCGCAGTTGCAGGATAGTTGGGCAGACTGTGTGACGACAATCAGCAATTCGGCGGGGAAAGAGAAGTTGAAGCTGAATGAGGTTGTTAGCATGATTCTATCCGAGGAGGTTAGAAGGAAATTGTCCGAATCAGAAGGTTCAGGTTCAGCCCTAAATTTTGAGCAGAGAGGCAGAAGCCAGAAGAAAGGGAACCAGAACAGGAATCGGTCAAAATCAGTGAAGAAGAGGCCGAACTCAAAGGTTAGGTCTACCAAAAGGAAGTGTTGGAACTGCGGCCAGGAGGGCCATATGTCTTCGGTCTGTAAAGCACCAAAGAAGGATGTGGGTGAGCAGGAGGCTCATATCGTGCAGGATGCCTTGATCCTTGCTATGGATAGCGATTCTGATTCTTGGGTCATCGACTCAGGAGCTTCTTTCCACGCCACTACTAATAGGAAACTACTCCAGAACTATGTAGTAGGGGACTTTGGTAAAGTATACTTGGGGGACAATGAACCTTGCAATATTGTTAGAAAGGGCGACGTTCAGATACAGATAAAGGGCTCTAAGTGGAACTTGAAGAACATGAGACACATGCCGAAGCTGAAGAGGAATCTTGTTTCGGTGGGACAGCTTGGAGCAGAAGGCTACATTTCAACATTCACCGGGGATTCATGGAGAATCTCCAACGGTACAATGGTTATTGCTCGAGGCAATAAAACGAGAACTCTCTACCTCACTTCACATGCGAGTGACACCCTCGCAATTGTAACTGGCAAGGAGAGTACAGATCTGTGGCATAATAGGCTAGGACACATGAGCGAGAAGGGGATGAAAATCTTACATTCACAAGAAAAGCTAACCGGGATCGACGCTGTGAAAGTCAGAGTTTGTGAAGACTGCATCTTTGGGAAGCAGAAGAGGGTTAGTTTTCAGAAGGGTGGAAGGCCACCTAAGGCTCAGAAGCTAGAGTTGATTCATACAGATGTATGGGGTCCAGCTAGTATGTCTTCTTTTGGCGGTTCGAGATACTACGTCACATTTATCGACGATCACTCGAGGAAGGTGTAGGTTTATTTCATGAAGCACAAGTCAGAGGTGTTTGAAATCTTCAAGAAGTGGAAGGCCATGGTTGAGAACGAGACAGATCTGAAGGTGAAGTGCTTGAGATCAGATAATGGTGGAGAATACGAGCTGGAGGAGTTCAAGAGGTTCTGTGCTACGAATGGGATTCGTTTAGAGAGGACTACTCCAGGGACACCGTAGCAGAACGGCATTACAGAGAGGATGAACAGGACCTTGACAGAGCGTGCATGGAGCATGCGATTACATGCAGGTCTGCCTAAGATATTTTGGGCGGATGCGGTGCATACAGCAGCATATCTTATTAATCACGGGCCATCAGTTCCATTAGATTTTGGGATTCCAGAGGAGGTTTGGAGTGGAAAGAAGATAAATCTCTCACACTTGCGGGTATTTGGTTGCGTGGCTTATGTTCATATCAGTGACCATGTCAGGGACAAGCTAGAAGCTAAGTCACAGAAGTACACATTCATTGAATACGACATTGATGAGTTCGGGTATCGCCTTTGGGATGAGAAGAACAGGAAGATCATCAGGAGTCGGGATGTGATATTCAAAGAGGAGGTGATGTACAAAGACAGGGACAATGCCAATGATAGCCAAACTAGTGGGAGCAGCACTACGGATACAAGTGGATCCGAGTACATGGATATAGAGGAACTTCCAGATAGGGGTGATGATATTTGTTTTGGTTGTAGAACAGAGGAGGTTCCAGGTGCAGGAGAAACTACTCAGGGCGTGGAGCCTAGGAGGTCATCCAGGGTACCCAAACCAAATCCTAGATATCTTTCATCTCTTGACTATTTATTGTTGACAGATAGCGGTGAGCCGAAAAGCTATGAAGAGTCAATGCAAGTGAGTGAATCTCAGCAGTGGGAGCATGCGATGCAGGAGGAGATGGATTCTCTACTCACTAATGAGACATGGGAGTTAGCCGAGCTACCTGTACAGAAGAAAGCCTTGCACAATAAATGTGTCTACCGGGTTAAGCAGGAGAGTGATGGAAGCAAGAGATTCAAGGCCAGATTAGTAGTGAAAGGGTTTCAACAGCGGGAAGGAGTTGACTACACGAAGATATTTTCCCTATTGTGAAACACACAACCATCAGAGTGGTGTTGAGTTTGGTAGCTGCAGAAGACCTCTTCCTTGAGCAGTTAGATGTGAAGACTGTCTTTCTTCATGGTGACTTGGATGAAGAAATCTACATGAAGCAGCCTGTTGGCTTCATTGAAGAAGGAAAGAAAGAGATGGCGTGCAAGCTCAAGAAGAGCTTATATGGTTTGAAACAGGCTCCGAGACAGTAGTATAAGAAGTTTGATAACTTCATGCAGAACAATGGCTACAGAAGATGCAATTCGGATCATTACTGTTATTTTAAAAGGTTCGAGTCTAGCTTCATTATTTTGTTATTATATGTTGATGACATGTTGGTAGTAGGATCATGTTTAGAGGAGATAAACAGTTTGAAGAGGCAGCTAGCAAAGGAATTTGTAATGAAGGATCTGGGTGCAGCGAAGCAGATTCTAGGGATGTGAATCAGTAGGGATGAAGCTGAAGGGACATTAAGATTGAGCCAAGCTGAATACATTGAGAAGGTACTTTAGAGGTTTAACATGCAGAATGCTAAAGTTGTTAGCACACCCCTTGGAAGTCAGTTCAAGCTATCTGAGGAGCAATCGCCTAAGACAGATGCAGATAGAGAGCATATGAGCAGGGTGCCATATTCTACGGCCATTGGGAGTCTCATATACACGATGGTTTGCACGAGACCGAACATCGCCCATGCAATGGGAGTTGTGAGCAGATTTGTAAGCAATCCAGGGAAACAGCATTGGGAGACCGTGAAGTGGATAATGCGATACTTGAGAGGGATAACAAACAAACCATTATGTTTTAGGAGGAAGGAATTGGTACTACAGGGATACGTGGATGCGGACTTCGCCGGTGATCATGATACGAGGCGAAGCACCACGGGGTATGTTTATACCTTAGCGTCGACAGCAGTGAGCTGGGTCTCACATCTGCAGAAGATTGTGACTTTGTCTACAACCGAGGCTGAGTATGTCGCAGTGACTGAAGCAAGCAAGGAGATGATCTGGTTGAACGGGTGCTTGGAAGAGTTGGATCTGAAGCAAGGGGAGATGAGTTCTTTATTGTGATAGCCAGAACGCTATACATCTTGCCAAGAATCCAGTATATCATGCCAGAACAAAGCACATCGACGTCAAATACCATTTTATACGCTCGCTAGTTGAGGACGTAAAGTTGCATTTGATGAAGATTTTGGGGAGTCAAAATCCGACGGACATATTGACGAAGGCAGTCACCATTGAGAAACTGGAGTTGTGCGTAACTTTAGTTGGCCTTCACGAGTAGTAGACGAAGGCGGAGCCACACTACGAGGATCGGCGAGATCGCCGGGATATTGTTGATTGAAGGAAGAATTTTTCCGGGGAAAAGATACATGCGAAGAAGGGGAGAGTTCGGAGGAACTCATTACAGGCACTTTGGTCTCCAAGTGGGAGATTGTTAGTCTAAGGTGTAGACCCAAAATTCGAGACAAGACCTGGAATCAAAAACGTTAGAAAACGAGCAGACAGATCCACGGTCGACCGATCCGGTCGACCGTGAACGTGCACAGGAGATGGGAGGGCCTTGATCAGGTCGCGGTCGACCGGTGCGGTCGACCGCCAAAACCCTGTAAGTGATTTGTTCTCAGGTTTTGCAATCGGTCGACCGGGCCGATCGACCGCGAGACCATCGGTCGACCGCGTCGGTCAACCGCGCGTATTTTTGGCAGTTTCCTGACAGTTTTAGGAATCTGTTTTACCCAGGATTTTATATATACCCCAAACGATTTTAGGGTTTGTACAACATCAAAAAGAGAGCTTTTTGACTGCAAAGAGAGAGAGAGAGAATCTCAGAGAGATTAATCCCTTGTTTGAGAGCTTGTATTTTTTTTCTTTAATTAATCAAAGAGATTGTGTGGTGTGGCTCCCGAGGACGTAGGCACGTTGCCGAACCTCGTTAAATCTGTGTGTTCGTCTCCTTTACTGTTATTTGCAAGTTAGATTTTTATTTGTGGTTTTATTCTTACTTTCCTACTTTCAACATAAGGTCCGGAAGGGCAAGGGTTCGATTGATGGTTTCGCATCCCCAACAATATAATCATTGTACTCCTTGTTATTGATCATTCTATTAATTTCTTTGTTCTTTCATGTATAATGCTCCGAACATATATTTGTCTATTAAAATATACATTTATTAAGAAAAACACGCAAATAGTCGATTATTTTGTGTCAGATGTCATTGAACTGTCAAGTCCGTCAGCTCGTATGAGTGACACATTCGTTTTTGTGTTTACAATTTATGGCTTCTAATCATCTTCTATCATTAATAAATTATCTATTCACCTTCTGGAACTAAATTGTACTAGCAATGACACTTGCATATAGTTTTATTCATCAATCTGAATGGCTTATACCCTTACCATTCTGCTGAAATAAGAAAAGAAGACGGAAAAACAGAAGAAAAAAGAGTATGAGAGTACAAGAGAGCCTTCGAAGTCAAAAAGTTGTTCGCTGTTTCAGAACCGTTATCAAAGAATTTCAATTTGGGGGGCGTATTTTGTTACTCATTTCTATCAATCAAAGTTCTCTACTACTCTCAAAAGTATTTACAAAGAAAAGCTCACTCCAACTCATTCTCCTATTATTGTTACCAAAAGGAATCTCAACCGTAAAAAGCTCGATTCCAAAAACTCTCTGGATTCCTAGTCTAAACACGTAAGTGAACATGAATTCAAAACAAACCTGTGCAATGAAAAACTTTGAACAGAGATTATAGGCTAGCTAGCTTGCACTATGGTGCTAACCTTCACTGCTCCAGTATGAGCTTACTTCCTTCCCCTTCCTATTCACTCCATAAATAGCACATCTTAAATCATAGTTCAGATAATCCAATCCTAACATCTAGATATTTACACGAGCCATATTTCCTTTATCAGAAATAAATTTATCGCAAACGCATCAATTAATCTAAAGCTGGCACAAAGATCTTAAACCGGATGGAATCCGATGTGGGATCCGAAAAAATCCTCCTCATAGCACCATCCCATTTATAAGTTTCATAATCAAGCAGCTCTGATCCTTGTGTCTCTTCTGTGCTAATCCAAGGCATTCCTTCGACTTTTCCCATAACAATAATGTAGCAATAATTTTGAACACATCAATTCTCATAGCTTTCCTTCATCTTTCCTTGTTTTTGGTTTATGCTGGTCACTTTCCTTCAACAATAATTAACACACGGGTTAAGCACTTCATTGATGTTGTGGCCTTTGTTTTGTGCATCCCTACATTATTAATGCCATCCAGGACTACCTGATATAAAGAGGTGTTCTTTTCTCCTCCGGCATTCAACATTTTAGCTTCTGCACCAATGGAGGTGCTACTTGCCATCATCACTTTCCTTGGTCTATGCCTCTTCTTTCTAGATTACCCCATCCTTCTCATGGTTCATGGCCAGCTTCTACCCATCGTCAACGAGCCAGCAGGCAACAGTACACAAGTTCAGACATTCATTGTTCATGTAAAAAAGCCCAAAGGCACAAAATTTCTCCGGTTTGGCCACCGTAAAAACTGGTATATGTCCTTCTTACCCAACAAAACACTGGCCTCAGACGAGCCACGGATGCTCTATGCTTCTTACCGACACGTGATCAGCGGCTTTGCCGCAAGACTAACTCATGAAGAAGTGGAGGTAATGAGATCCATGGATGGGTTCGTCACGGCATACGTGGAGACCATTCACGAAGCCCTGACGACCTACACACCCGAGTTCTTAGGGCTAAAGGGAGGGTTCGGTCAAGGTTTCTGGTCAAATTACAATCTTGGACACGGGAAAATAATAGGTGTCATCGACTCGGGAATCAAACCTACCCACCCTTCTTTCAATGGCAAAGGGATGCCACAACCCCCACCAAAATGGAAAGGGGCACGTTACTGGGGCGGCGGTCTCGTGTGCAACAACAAGTTAATCGGTGCCATTGGATTCAGGTACGCAGGGGAGAATGTACGTAGCATGGGAGTATTATGGGAGGGGAAACTCCTCAGGGACCCCAAAATAGGGGACCCCTGAGGGGACAGGTGAGCCCCTGGGCTGATTTACTGCTCATGAACAGTCAGCCCCCAGGGGCTGACACCTCACCTGTCCCCTCAGGGGTCCCCTTTTTAGGATCCCTATAGCACTACTCTTATGGGAGTAGTGGGGTTAAATTGTTGTGTGCAGCGAAAATTTCGGCAGAGTTTCTGGTGCACAATAAGAGAGAAAGATCGATAAGAATTCTTATTTCTCAAAGGGAACAAGAATCTGAAGCCTAATATCCCATCAAAGTGGGATATTAACTCTTCCTCTCGTCAGCTCTAGGACTGCGTGTCGAGGGATCCTAAAAACTATTACAATTGCCACAAACTCAAACAACCAATTTTACGTGGTTCGGCAAACTGCCTACGTGTAGAACCCCGTAAATTTTATAATGAATATATTGAGTTACTAGTGATAAACATTTCTTTTGTGATGAATAACCATATATATGTTAAATAAATGTGATAAATAGTATTTGGGAGCTTAGCAAGAATTTCTATGTTGGAGAAATCGAGTGGATTGATTGGCATGTGGATAACAGGCATAGCAGGCGTTTTTCCTGCTGTGCGGTCGACCGCGATAGGCGTGGCGGTCGACCGTACAGCAGTCGGGCACTCAGGAGACTTTTCTCCTATTGTGCGGTCGACCGCGATGGGCGTGGTGGTCGACCGCCCAACAAGCAGAAAGTTTTTCTGTGTTGAGTTGTAATGGGTTTCGGGTCGGGTTCGGGTCGGGTTGTGGGGTTAGTATATATACTAATTTACCCAAGAGAGCCGTATTTTTCATCTGAACCAGAACCCTAGCCCCTCTCTCTCCCCCTCAAACCCTAGTTCTCACTTCTTTGGTGATTTGAGGGGTCTTTGAAGAGTTCTTTGGCGGGTTTTTGGTGGATTCATCGAGAGGGATCATCCTCCTATAGATCTAGGGTTTTATCTTCATCAGAGGCGAGTAACATCTCGCCCAACTTCACCTCTTTTCGTTTTCATGCTTAAATTTGAGTTTCGATCCAGTTTTATTGGGCCTAAAATCGTATTTTTGTATAAGAAATAGATCATTATGGTATATGATGCCTAACTCAAGTATTTCAGATGTTTAAAAACCCACCCACGAATTTGTTTTCATGAGATCTAGATCTGAAAATGATTTAACAAGAGTTAATCATGTTTTACTGCTTTAATGACATCTAAATCATGTTTATATTTGTTGGAAATCAAACTATTAGATTTTAAATGATTAAAACTTGTAGTTTTCTGTTCTATGACTTGGTATAAATGTTAGATTTACGTTAAAATGGAAATCATCGGGTTTGATTGGGTTTCAAAGCCGACAGAAACCCTAACTGGGCTTCTGTCAGCTTCGTGGTCGACCGCAATGGACGCGGCGGTCGACCGCTCTGAGATAATTTTAGCAGAATGTTTCTGCTATTTGAGCGGTCGACCGACATGACCTCAGCGGTAGACCGTCGCTAAGTTTTGAGCATAGCAAACCTCGGCACTGTGAGCGGTCGACCGGAGTGCCCTCTGCGGTGGACCGCCGCAGAGTTTTGTGCCTGTTGACTTTTGTTACCCCTTTTCTCGTGTTCGAGGGATCACCTCGTCTTTTCCCCACTAGTTTGTGATGTTAGTGATTCATCTACAAACGGGGTTTGACTTGTGACACAAATTTAGACCGCACATTGAAACACGTGCAAGGTTGTGATATGTATACCTTCCCGTATATACTTTTCATTGTTACACAGTCCTCGTGTTGGACTATAATCCACTTCAGTCCTCGTGTTGGACTATAATCCATATCAGTCCTCGTGTTGGACATTTTGCCACTTACTTCATGAGCTTGGAATTCACAGTATCTAGTTCCTGTATCGAACATATTTCTTAACCCTGCATATGACTTTCGCACAGGCGTTTATGACATGACACTTATGTAAGTAATAACATGATATTCATGTAGGCTATGATGTGACACTGTACGTATGCTCTGAGACTTGATTTATTTCTTTTATTATTGTTCATGTATTAGATTCTGGGTTTGGTACTTATGGATTTTCAATTTGAGATACATGGTATATACATGAGGGTTTTCTTGTTTGGATTATTTCGCTCGACGTACCTATGCTCGTGTTGAAATTTCCTAAGTACTAAAACCCTCTTATTCTTAGGACAATTAATTATACATATATGATTTGTGATAACTGTATTTTCTTATACAACGAGCCCTATTCCTTGGGGTTGGTTGTGATGTTGCTCGCTAGCGCTTTGACGCTCGTTGTCCCTCCCCCTTTCAGGTCACGAGCCAGGAGCACGGAGAGTCGCAGGTTGATAGCGGACCACTTTAGTGTTCAGCTTTACATTCTAGCTATGTATTATTTTCTTTGGGCTCCACTGTAGTTGTTGTTAGATATTTGAGGACTATTTCATAGATGTTGTAAAGGCTGTATGCCTTATTTTCTTCACTCAGACTTGTTGTATTTGAGAATTGTTAAGAACTCCAGTTCATTCATTTCAGACATTGTCTTTGTACTTTCTGTATGTTGGATGATGATATATATTATTTCGATCCCTATCATTTCATTAGTTATCTCTTGTGTTATCTTTTACTTGCTTTGTACCTACACCTGTTATTGACTCTGCTAGAGTGATAGAATTATGATGGTGAAATATGTTATTGCACGGTGTGGTGCATGGCAGGTTTGACATTCTTGATTTTACCTAGGACTGCAGCCTTGTGTGAACCCAGGGACGTCACAGTTGGTATCAGAGCTCTAGTTCTAGTATCCTTAGGATCATCCTGTGTCGAGTCGTGGAGCTAGGATAGAGTTTCTTAGGATTCATGTATAGAGTCCGAAAGGATTTCCTAGTATGAGTGAGGACTATATATGCGTATATCTCAAAATTTGAGAATTTTTTTATGACAACTATTTTATATAAATTCAAAGTATTTGTGTGAATACTATATGTTGTGAAAATTTCATTGTAATACGTTATTTATAAAGGTCCATTTTGACTCATAAACTGTCATTTTCTCATGATCAGAGACAGATGGCAGGACGTGGTAGACCTCGTACTCGGAGAACTAGCCAGGCAGAGTCACATCAGACTCCATCAGAGCAGCAGGCAGCTCAATCCGAGCCTCAGCAGACTCCACCCGAGCCGCAGCAGGCTCCTCAGTATTTGGTGGACATCATGGATCCTCTTATTACCTAGATGATAGCCATTGAGGAGTTGGTGACGACTCATATAGCACCACGGACACCACAACCGGTAGCTCAGCAGCAGGGGATACCCGCCGTTCCTGTCAGAGAGGGATCCCCAAAGATCACACCTACGGCCATTCCTCCAGCAGTTCCAGACAGGGCCACAGAACAGGAGGCTTGGCTCCGTATGGTTTAGAGATATCAGAAGATGAGGGCACCAGAGTTCCAGGGGTCACCAGACCCTCTTGCAGCACATAAGTGGAAAGAGGATGTAGGTAACATTCTTAACATACTTAGTGTGGACTCAGTCCAGAAGCAGAGATTGGCATCCTACAGCCTAAAGGGAGATGTTGGGAGATAGTACCGACTACAGTTTACTCCGGAGCAGAGGATGACCCTCACAAGGGAGGACTTTATATACTTCTTTGATGGGCAGTACGTATCTTCCGTAGCACGGACTGGGAAGGAGCTTGAGTTATCCCGGTTGACTCAGGGGGGCATGACAGTTGCAGATTATGAGAGCAGGTTCATGGAGTTGCTATATTTCACGGGTATGTGGCAGACAGGAGAGCGTCAGGCTCAGATATTCTTAGCAGGGCTTCGCCCTAATCTCCGTTGGTACCCTATCTCGAGGAGGTTCTATTCAGTCAGGGAGGTAGCTGAGGCCGCCACCTCACAGGAAATTGAGACTACTATGTTCCAGAAGGATAAGGAAGGGAAGGCCAAGGCAGGGCAGAGCGGGGACAAAGGTAAGAACAAGAGATCTTTTTCTGGACATCAGCAGCAGCATCAGGGCCCTTATAAAAAGGGACCCCAGCAGGATCAGAGAGCGCATCAGCAGCGTAAGTTCTAGGGATCTTGTTTTAACTGTCGTAAGGTCGGGCATAAGGCATCGGAGTGCCGTAGCGCACCTGCAGGAGCCCAGCAGGGCAAGGGCCCGAACCAGCAGTAGCAGCAGCGATAGCAGGGCAGAGGTCAGGGTCTGCAGAACAGACTTGAGGCACCACCAGCAGCTCAGAGGACTGAGGGAGAGATCCGAGCAGTTCAGGAGGTTCCTCAAGGGCAGATTATCCTATATTCCCCACGTCTATCAGCAGAGCAGTCTTCAGCCACAGGCAAGGTTTATGCAGTGGTTCCCCGTGATCATGGAGCTAGCGGAACCGTAGTGGAGGGTACGTTCCTTGTGAACTCTCTTCCCGCCCGTATTCTTTTCGATTCGGAAGCTTCGCATTCCTTCATCTCTCATGCATTTATGGCTAGACTCCAGCTCGTAGATCAGCCTCTAGACACCCCTCTATCTGTTTCCACCCCTTTAGGTGAGGTATCGCTTCTAGAGAGCGTTTGTAGGAGGTGCACCGTCAGTCTAGACGAGTCGGAATTTATAGTCGATTTGATAATGTTGCATATGTCTGAGTTCGATGTCATCCTTGGTATGGATTGGTTGTCTTCCTACCATATTAGTATTGACTGCTTTGCGAAGATAGTCAAGTTACAAGCGTCCGATGGGTCCGAGATGACTGTAGCCACCTCTAAGTGCAACCGTTTTGCGGAGTCGTTTCTGACGTACATCGAGGAGGTGATGTGATGGGATCCGGGTGCTGATTTATTAGAGACTAGAGTTGTCTCAGAGTATTAGGATGTCTTTCAGGACATACCTGGAGTACCTCCTGTGAGAAAGGTAGAGTTCTGTATTGAGTTGCAGCTAGGCATATCCCCGATATCCCGCGCACCCTATCGTATGGAACCAGCTGAGATGCGAGAGCTTTAGACCCTGTTGGACGAGTTGCTAGCTCAGGGTTTTATTCGTCGGAGTCATTCTCCGTGGGGCGTACCGGTCCTCTTCATGAAGAAGAACGATGGTAGCATGAGATTGTGTATAGATTATAGAGAGTTGAGCAAGGTCACTATCCGGAATAGGTACCCAGTACCTAGAATTGATGACTTGTTTGACCAGTTGCAGGAAGCGCAGTATTTCTCGAACATTGATCTTCATTCTGGCTATCATCAGTTGCGGTTTCGGGAGTTGGATATTCCCAAGACCATCTTTCTTTCTAGATATGGATCTTTTGAGTTTTTGGTCATACCATTTGGGTTGACCAATGCTCCCGCGATATTCATGGATTTGATGAATCGAGTTTTTCGTTCCTTCTTAGATCAGTTTGTGGTCGTTTTCATCGATGATATACTCATCTACTCGAGATCGGAGGCAGAACACGAGGAGCATCTACGGATAGCCTTGAGGACTCTACAGGAGCATCAGTTATATGCCAAGTTCAGCAAATATGAATTTTAGCTTTCAGAAGTCAGATTTCTTGGCCACGTCATCAGTAGAGAGGGCATAGCTGTTGATCCAGCTAAGGTTTTAGCAGTTCTTGATTAGGAGCCGCCGAAGACAGTGACCGAGATTCGCAGTTTTTTAGGTCTAGCTGACTACTACAGGAAGTTCATTCAGGACTTCTCGAAGATTTCGACACTGATCACACGCCTTACGAAGAATGGTGTACAGTTCATATGGAGCATGGAGTGCCAGAAGGCCTTTGACATTTTGAAGGCTAAGTTAACTACAGCACCGGTTCTGCCTATTCCGAGCAGTGACAGGACATTCGTTGTGTATATGGATGCATCATTGGTGGGCTTAGGAGGCGTATTGATGCATACTCAGAGGGTAGTAGCATATATCTCACGGTAGTTGAGGGTACATGAGCAGAACTACCCTACTCATGACTTGGAGTTTGCAGCAGTGATGTTTGCACTAAAGTCATGCATGCACTACTTATATGGAGTACAGTTTGAGTTATTCACAGACCATCAGAGTCTGAAGTATCTCTTTTCTCAGAAGAAACTCAACCAGAGACAGACGAGATGGATTGAGTTTATCAAGGACTATGAGTTCACGATTCAATATCACCCGGGGAAGGCGAACGTTGTAGCAGATGCTTTGAGTAGGAAGCGTCGACATCGGGTTGCGGCTTTGAGGTGTTCATTGTACAGATATCTCCTTACTCTTAGCCAGTTTGATTTTAGACCCAAGATTAGGGGAAACAGCGCATTTTTGGGAGCTGTATCAGTGCAGCCATCTTGGAGTACCAGAGTTGTCAGAGCTCAGTCGGAAGACCCTTGAATTCAAACCCGAAAGGAGGAGATTTCCAAAGAGCCTAAGACTGATTGGACCATTGGCGCAGACGGAGGTCTACGAATGAAGAGTAGATTGGTTATGCCAGCTAGTGCAGAGCTGAAGAGGGAGTTATTTGATGAGGCACACCGTACTCAGTACACAGTGCATCCAGAAACCACCAAGATGTACAAGGACTTAAAGAGACATTTCTGGTGGAGCGGTATGCGTAGAGAGATTGCAGACTATGTGGCTAGATATTTTACCTGTCAGCAGGTGAAAACAGAACATCAGAGACCGACAGGAACACTTCAGCCTTTGCCTATTCCGGAGTGGAAGTGGGCGGATATTTCTATGGATTTTATTGTGTGGTTGCCGAAGACGAAGAAGGAGAATGATTCAGTTTGGGTGATAGTGGACCGGTTGACAAAGTCAGAACATTTCATTCTAGTGAGGACCACTTATACAGCCGAGGTATATGCGAGGATCTTCATTCCGGAGACAGTCTGACTTCACGGAGTTCCAGATACGATCGTGTCGGATCGAGGATCGTTTTTCACTTCACATTTTTGGAGGAGTTTTCAGGACTCATTTGGTAGCAGGCTATCTTATAGCAGTGTATTCCACCCACAAACGGATGGTCAGACGGAGAGGGTAAATCAGGTGTTGGAGGACATATTGCGAGCATGTGTCATTGACTTCCAAGGCAGCTGGGAGGATCATATTCCATTGGTAGAATTCGCTTATAACAACAATTATCAAGTGACGATCGGGATGGCTCCGTATGAGGCATTGTACGGGAGGCCCTGTAGATCACCGATATGCTGGGCAGAGCCGGAGGATAGTTTGATGCTTGGGCAAGAGCTAGTGAGGCAGACTACTAAGAAGGTAGCTTTGATCAGAGAGCGGATTCTAGCCGCTCAGAGTCGGCAGAAGAGCTATGCAGATAAGAGACGAATACCACTAGAGTTTTAGATTGGGGATTTGGTTATGCTGAAGGTATCGTCTATGAAAGGCGTGCAGCGATTCGGGAGGCGAGGAAAGCTTACACCGAGATACATTGGACCTTCCCAGATTTTAGAGCGCATTGGAGCCGTGTCATACAGACTACATCTTCCAGCATCGATGTCTAGTATACACAATGTATTCCATATCTCTATGCTCAAGAAGCACTTGCATGATGAGGAGCAGCAGCGAGTGTTGGATGCACCAGAAATTGAACTTCGGGATGATTTGACTACTATTGAGATCCCAGTGTTTATACTTGCTAGAGAAGACAAGAGACTCAAAAACAAGGTGATTCCATTGGTGAAAGTTCAATGGAACCGAAGTGGATGTGAGGAAGCTTCTTGGGAGCGCGAGGAGGACATACGACGCGACTACCCACACTTGTTTGAGCAGGTAAATAAACTTATTGTGATATATACCTTATGTTATATTTATATCTTTAGTTATATTTATATTTAACACTAGAATGAGAATGTCTTCGCTTAATTCTTAATCTTTTGGAACACATGGTATATATATAGGGGGTTCCTTGTTTGGATTTTTCGCCCGATGTACTAGTTCCACTAGATTAGGGCTTGAGCGAGAATATTATCATTTTGGACGGTTAAGTATAAATATCCATGTGTGCTCATCTAGAATCTCATATTTTCGAGATATGTTTGATTTCCGAATTTCGAGGACGAAATTCTTTTAAGGGGGGAAGAATGTAGAACCCTGTAAATTTTATAATGAATATATTGAGTTACTAGTGATAAACATTTCTTTTGTGATGAATAACCATATATATGTTAAATAAATGTGATAAATAGTATTTGGGAGCTTAGCAAGAATTTCTATGTTGGAGAAATCGAGTGGATTGATCGGCATGTGGATAACAGGCATAGCAGGCGTTTTTCCTGCGGTGCGATCGACCGCGATGGGCGCGGCGGTTGACTGCATAGCAGTCGGGCACTCAGGAGACTTTTCTCCTGTTGTGCGGTCGATCGCGATGGGCGTGGCGGTCGACCGCCCAACAGGCAGAAAGTTTTTATGTGTTGAGTTGCAATGGGTTGTGGGTCGGGTTCGGGTCGGGTTGTGGGGTAAGTATATATACTAATTTACCCAAGAGAGCCCCATTTTTCATCTGAACCATAACCCTAACCCCTCTCTCTCCCCCTCAAACCCTAGTTCTCACTTCTTTGGTGATTTGGGGGATCTTTGAAGAGTTCTTCGGCGGGTTTTTGGTGGATTCATCGAGAGGGATCATCTTCCTACAGATCTAGGGTTTTATCTTCATCAGAGGCGAGTAACATCTCGCCCAACTTCACCTCTTTTCGTTTTCATGCTTAAATTTGAGTTTTATCCGGTTTTATTGGGCCTAAAATCGTATTATTGTATAAGAAATAGATCATTATGGTATATGATGCCTAACTCAAGTATTTCAGATGTTTAAAAACCCACCCACGAATTTGTTTTCATGAGATCTAAATCTGAAAATGATTTAACAAGAGTTAATCATGTTTTACTGCTTTAATGACATCTAAATCATGTTTATATTTGTTGGAAATCTAACTATTAGATTTTAAATGATTAAAACTTGTAGTTTTCTGTTCTATGACTTGGTATAAATGTTAGATTTACGTTAAAATGGAAATCGTCGGGTTTGATTGGGTTTGGAGCTGACAGAAACCCTAACTGGGCTTCTGTCAGCTTCGCAGTCAACCGCAGTGGACGTGGCGGTTGACCGCTCTGAGATAATTTTAGCAGAATGTTTCTGCTATTTGAACGGTCGACCGACATGACCTCAGCGGTCGACCGTCGCTCAGTTTTGAGCATAGCAAACCTCGACACTGTGAGCGGTCGATCGGAGTGGCCTCTGTGGTCGACCGCTGCACAGTTTTGTGCCTGTTGACTTTTGTTACCCCTTTTCTCGTGTTCGAGGGATCACCTCATCTTTTCCCCACTAGTTTGTGATGTTAGTGATTCATCTACACATGGGGTTTGACTTGTGACACAAATTTAGACCGCACATTGAAACACGTGCAAGGTTGTGATATGTATACCTTCCCGTATATACTTTTCATTATTACACAGTCCTCGTGTTGGACTATAATCCACTTCAGTCCTCGTGTTGGACTATAATCCATATCAGTCCTCGTGTTGGACATTTTGCCACTTACTTCATGAGCTTGGAAGTCACAGTATCTAGTTCCGGTATCGGACATGTTTTTTAACCCTGCATATGACTTTCGCACAGGTGTTTATGACATGACACTTATGTAAGTAATAACATGATATTCATGTAGGCTATGATGTGACACTGTACGTATGCTCTGAGACTTGATGTATTTCTTTTATTGTTGTTCATGTATTAGATTCGGGGTTTGGTACTTAGGGATTTTCAATTTGAGATACACGGTATATACATGAGGGTTTCCTTGTTTGGATTATTTCGCTCGACGTACCTATGCTCGTGTTGAAATTTCCTAAGTACTAAAACCCTCTTATTCTTAGGACAATTAATTATACATATATGATTTGTGATAACTGTATTTTCTTATACAACGAGCCCTATTCCTTGGGGTTGGTTGTGATGTTGCTCGCTAGCGCTTTGACGCTCGTTGTCCCTCCCCCTTTCAGGTCACGAGCCAGGAGCACGGAGAGTCGCAGGTTGATAGCGGACCACTTTAGTGTTCAGCTTTACATTCTAGCTATGTATTATTTTCTTTGGGCTCCACTGTAGTTGTTGTTAGATATTTGAGGACTATTTCATAGATGTTGTAAAGGTTGTATGCCTTATTTTTTCCACTCAGACTTGTTGTATTTGAGAATTGTTAAGAACTCCAGTTCATTCATTTCAGACATTGTCTTTGTACTTTCTGTATGTTGGATGATGATATATATTATTTCGATCCCTATCATTTCATTAGTTATCTCTTGTGTTATCTTTTACTTGCTTTGTACCTACACCTGTTATTGACTCTGCTAGAGTGATAGAATTATGATGGTGAAACATGTTATTGCACGGTGTAGTGCATGGTAGGTTTGACATTCTTGGTTTCACCTAGGACTGCAGCCTTGTGTGAACCCAGGGGCGTCATAGTTGGTATCAGAGCTCTAGTTCTAGTATCCTTAGGATCATCCTGTGTCGAGTCGTGGAGCTAGGATAGTGTTTCTTAGGATTCATGTATAGAGTCCGAAAGGATTTCCTAGTATGAGTGAGAACGATATATGCGTATATCTCAAAATTTGAGATTTTTTTTATGACAACTATTTATATAAATTCAAAGTATTTGTGTGAATACTATATGTTGTGAAAATTTCAATGTGATACGTTATTTATAAAGGTCCATTTTGACTCATAAACTCTCATTTTCTCATGATCAGAGACAGATGGAAGGACGTGGTAGACCTCGTACTCAGAGAGCTAGACAGGCAGAGTCACAGCATACTCCATCAGAGCAGCAGCCAGCTCAATCCGAGCCTCAGCAGACTCCACCCGAGCCGCAGCAGGCTCCTCAGTATTTGGTGGACATCATGGCTCCTCTTATTGCCCGGATGACAGCCATTGAGGAGTTGGTGACGACTCATATAGCACCACGGACACCACCACCACCGGTAGCTCAGCAGCAGGGGATACCCACCGTTCCTATCAGAGAGAGATCCCCAGAGACCACACCTGCGGCCATTTCGCCAGCAGTTCCAGACATGGCCACAGAATAGGAGGCTTGGCTCCGTATGGGTGAGAGATATCAGAAGATGAGGGCACCAGAGTTCCAGGGGTCACCAGACCCTCTTGCAGCCCATAAGTGGAAAGAGGATGTGGGTAACATTCTTAACATACTCAGTGTGGACTCAGTCCAGAAGCAGAGATTGGTATCCTACAGCCTAAAGGGAGATACCGAGAGATGGTACCGACTACAGTTTACTCCGGAGCAGAGGATGACCCTCACATGGGAGGACTTTATATATTTTTTTGATGGGCAGTACGTATCTTCCGCAGCACGGACTGGGAAGGAGCTTGAGTTGTCCCGGTTGACTCAGGGGGACATGACAGTTGCAGATTATGAGAGCAGGTTCATGGAGTTGCTACATTTCACGAGTATGTGGCAGACAGGAGAGCGTCTGGCTTAGATGTTCTTAGCAGGGCTTCGCCCTAATCTCCGCCGGTACCTGGTCTCGAGGAGGTTCTATTCTGTCAGGGAGGTAGCTAAGGCCGCCACCTCACAAGAAATTGAGATTACTATGTTCCAGAAGGATAAGGAAGGGAAGGCCAAGGCAGGGCAGAGCGGGGACAAAGGCAAGAACAAGAGATCTTTTTCTGGACATCAGCAGCAGCATTAGGGCTCTTATAAAAAGGGACCCCAGCAGGATCAGAGAGCGCATCAGCAGTGTAAGTTTTAGGGATCTTGTTTTAACTGTCGTAAGGTCGGGCATAAGGCATCGGAGTGCCGTAGCGCACCTGCAGGAGCCCAGCAGGGCAAGGGCCCGAACCAGCAGCAGCAGCAGCGATAGCAGGGCAGAGGTCAGGATCAGCAGAACAGACTTGAGGCACCACCTCGTAGCACAGCCTCTAGACACGCCTCTATCTGTTTCCACCCCTTTAGGTGAGGTATCGCTTCTGGAGAGCGTTTGTAGGAGGTGCACCATCAGTCTAGACGAGTCGGAATTTATAGTCGATTTGATAGTGTTGCATATGTCTGAGTTCGATGTCATCCTTGGTATGGATTGGTTGTCTTCCTACCATATTAGTATTGACTGCTTTGCGAAGACAGTCAAGTTACAAGCGTCCGATGGGTCCGAGATGATTGTAGCCACCTCTCAGGGCAACCGTTTTGCGGAGTCGTTTCTGACGTACATCGAGGAGGTGATGTGATGGGATCAGGGTGCTGATTAGGGTGCTGATTTATTGGAGACTAGAGTTGTCTCAGAGTATCAGGATGTCTTTCAGGACATACCTGGAGTACCTCCTGTGAGAGAGGTAGAGTTCTGTATTGAGTTGTAGCCAGGCACAACCCCGATATCCCGCGCACCCTATCGTATGGCACCAGCTGAGATGCGAGAGCTTCAGACCCAGTTGGACGAGTTGCTAGCTCAGGGTTTTATTCGTCGGAGTCATTCTCCGTGGGGCGCACCGGTCCTCTTCGTGAAGAAGAAGGACGGTAGTATGAGATTGTGCATAGATTATAGAGAGTTAAACAAGGTCACTATCCGGAATAGGTACCCACTACTTAGGATTGATGACTTGTTTGACTAGTTGCAAGGAGCGCAGTATTTCTCGAAGATTGATTTTCATTCTGGCTATCATCAGTTGCGTGTTCGGGAGTTGGATATTCCCAAGACCGCCTTTCTTTCTAGATATGGATCTTTTGAGTTTTTGGTCATGCCATTTAGGTTGACCAATGCTCCCGTGGTATTCATGGATTTGATGAATCGGGTTTTCCGTCCCTTCTTAGATCAGTTTGTGATCGTTTTCATCGATGATATACTCATCTACTCGAGATCGGAGGCAGAACATGAGGAGCATCTACGGATAGCTTTGAGGACTCTACAGGAGCATCGGTTATATGCCAAGTTCAGCAAATATGAATTTTGGCTTTCAGAAGTCAGATTTCTCGGCCACGTCATCAGTAGAGAGGGCATAGCTGTTGATCCAGCTAAGGTTTCAGCAGTTCTTGATTAGGAGCCGCCGAAGACAGTGATCGAGATTCGTAGCTTATTGGGTCTAGCTGGCTACTACAGGAAGTTCATTCAGGACTTCTCGAAGATTTCGACACCGATCACACGCCTTACGAAGAATGGTGTACAGTTCATATGGAGCATGGAGTGCCAGAAGGCCTTTGATATTTTGAAGGCTAAGTTAACTACAGCACCGGTTCTGACTATTCCGAGCAGTGACAGGACATTCGTTGTGTATACGGGTGCATCATTGGCGGGCTTAGGAGGCGTATTGATGCAGACTCAGAGGGTAGTAGCCTATATCTCATGGCAGTTGAGGTTACATGAGAAGAACTACCCCACTCATGACTTGGAGTTTGCAGCAGTGGTGTTTGCACTAAAGTCATGGAGGCACTACTTATATGGAGTACAGTTTGAGTTATTCACAGACCATCAGAGTCTAAAGTATCTCTTTTCTCAGAAGAAACTCAACCAGAGATAGAGGAGATGGATTGAGTTTATCAAGGACTATGAGTTCGCGATTCAGTATCACCCGGGGAAGGCGAACGTTATAGCAGATGCTTTGAGTAGGAAGCGTCGACATCGGGTCGCGGCTTTGAGGTGTTCATTGTACAGAGATCTCCTTACTCTTAGCCAGTTTGATTTTAGAACCGAGATTAGGGGAAACAGTGCATTTTTGGGAGCTGTATCAGTGCAGCCATCTTAGAGTACCAGAGTTGTCAGAGCTCAGTCGGAAGACCCTTGGATTCAAACCCGAAAGGAGGAGATTTTCAAAGAGCCTAAGACTGATTGGACCATTGGTGCAGACGGAGGTCTACGAATGAAGGGTAGATTGGTTATGCCAGCTAGTGCAGAGCTGAAGAGGGAGTTATTTGATGAGGCACACCGTACTCAGTACACAGTGCATCCAGGAACCACCAAGATGTACAAGGACTTGAAGAGACATTTCTGGTAGAGCGGTATGCGTAGAGAGATTACAGACTATGTGGCTAGATGTTTTACCTGTCAGCAGGTGAAAGCAGAACATCAGAGACCGGCTGAGACACTTCAGCCTTTGCCTATTCCGGAGTTGAAGTGGGCAGATATTTCTATGGATTTTATTGTGGGGTTGCCGAAGATGAAGAAGGGGAATGATTCAGTTTGGGTGATAGTGGACCGGTTGACAAAGTCAGCACATTTCATTCCAGTGAGGACCACTTATACAGCCGAGGCTTATGCGAAGATCTTCATTCAGGAGACAATCTGACTTCACGGAGTTCCAGATATGATCGTGTCGGATCTGTTAGACCCTAGAGGGGGGTGATTAGGGTCTTATGCTAATCTAATCCCAATTAAAGGCTAATTAAAATTATATAGATCAATTTGTTCTTGCAAGAGATAGATATGAACAATAAGAACAATAAGACTATGCACAAATAAAATATGAGACAAACAAAACACAAACACACGATATGTTTACGAGGTTCGGTCACCACGACCTACATCCCCGCTCCTCACCTCGAGGAGATATCAACTATCACAATCCGGTTTGGAAGCCGAAACTTCTACACACTCGGTTTACAAGTTCACCGAAAACTCTCTCACTACACAATCACTCACAATCACACTTTACATACTAAGTGTAGGTGTAGGCTGTCTAAAAATCACAATGGATAGCTGATCCCTATCAAGCT